>VMKM01000625.1:0-277834 GCA_008360985.2 Macquaria ambigua | reverse complement strand
TTTTCATAAAGTGCTCATTTTGAGGCATATTTTGGCCATTTCCAGGGCTCATGCTTTTGCGAACTCCGCCCAGAGATTTTATCCGATTCACTTCAAACTTGGCCTATGCCCTCTAGACAAGTTGACCTTTAAACGATACTCGCAGATTTGCTATAATTTGAACGGCGTGCCCGTGGCGCGCCGTGGAAATCAGGTGTTTTGCCGCCAAACAGGAAGTGGTCTATAACTGGACTGTACATTGTCCAAGAGGCCCCAAACTCACCATGTGGCATGACCCCCCCGCCCTGAAGGCATCCATATGCATTTTTGCGGCCACACTCATAGCGCCACCTATTGACGACAGGAAGTGTCACGGCTTACTGTCTGACATGCACCTCTGAGTGGGTTGAGCAGAAAAACCTCAAAATTGGCCTCTGAAGCCTAAACATGTTGATGATGCCTCACAGTGAAAATTGTGAGGTTTTTGCAAAGGGCGTGGTCATGGCGGCGCGGCGAATGTCGATGCTCCATCATGAAAATTCAAAGTGTTGTAACTTCGCTGAAAGTGGTCAGATCTTTTCCAAATTCCTCACGTTTATTGACATTCCCGGCATGAACACATGTAGGGGTCAATATTTACTCAAAGTCATAGCGCCACCTAGTGACGACAGGAAGTGCCAGGCCCCGTACTTTGAATCAGTACTCCTAGCAGGTTAACCGGATCCACCTCAAACCGGGGGAGGACAGACCTAAGAAGTGGATGAAGCTTCACTGTGGAAATTGTGACGTTTCATCAAACGGCGTTGCCGTGACAACGCATTCTTCGCCATAAACAGGAAGCAGTTTTTTGAGGAGCTAAACATGCTTGAAATGTCATGAAACTTGCCACACACGTCGGGAGGGATGTATTCTCTTGTATGATATGGGTCTTGGACATGGGCGTGGCCAAATCGCCTCATTAGCGCCCCCTGGAAAATTAAAAAATTGCAAAACCACCCTCAAAATTTGCCCGACATTTATGAAACTCAGGTGGCATATTCGTCATGCCCAGACCAAAAAAAAAGCCTCTTGGACCCCTGCTCTAAACCCAACAGGAAGTGACTTATCTTTAATAAACTGTTCATTTTAAGGCTATTTTGCTCATTTCCAGGGCTCACGCTTTTGCCATCTCGTCCCCGAGATTTCATCAGATTCACTTCAAACTTTGCCCATGCCCTCTAGACAAGTTGACCTTTAAACGATACTCGGCGATTTGCTATAATTTGAACGGCGTGCCCGTGACGCGCCGTGGAAGTCAGGTGTTTCCCCATCACACAGGAAGTGACAGGCCCCATACTTTTCATCAGTGCTCCTAGCAGGTTAACCAGATCCACCTCAAAATCACTCAGCATGCTCTTAAGATCTTCATGACGCTTGACTGTGAAAATTGTGAGTTTTCATCAAGCGGCGTTGCCGTGACAACGCATTCCTCGCCATAAACAGGAAGCAGTTTTTTGAGGGGCTAAACATGCTTGAAATGTCATGAAACTTGCCACACACGTCGGGAGGGATGTATTCTCTTGTATGATATGGGTCTTGGACATGGGCGTCGCCAAATCGCCTCATTAGCGCCCCCTGACAAATTTCAAAATCTGGAAAAAACCCTTAAAATTTCACCTAAATGTATGAAAATCTGGTGGCATATTCGTCATGCCCAGACTTAAAAAAAAAGGCCTCTTGGAGCCCGGCCCTAAACCCAACAGGAAGTCAGTTATCTTCAATAAACTGCAAATTTCTAAGGATATTTTGGCCATTTCCAGGGCTTCTTCCTCTGCAATCTGCTCCTACAGATTTTATCAGACTCACTTCAAACTTGGCCTATGCCCTCTCCACACCCCTTGGCCATGAAAACCTGCCTTCAGATTTCCGTTAAGTTGAACGGCGTGCCCGTGACGTGCCTTTGAACTTCATGTCTGTCATCACTCTTCCTGCAATTCATGGATTCTTCCAACAGATGGCAGTGTTTGTACCTGCTTCACAGCACAGGGAGGAGGACAGGAGAAAGGACTGACTGTGACTGATGTTTGTCTTTGTCATTCTTTATAAACTTTAGTCAGGAGGAATTCCCATGCAGATACATTTCATTGTTTGTGCATTGTCCAAAACATATGAACATTTACAGCTGTGTCATCCGGTTGGTGTCCAGCAGGGCCTGGAATGGTATTAATTTTCAGCCCAGGTCATTCATGCTTCAGACCACCTCAGTTTAGTTCACAACCCATAATGCTGGAGATATATAGGTTTACTATGCAATGTAAATTCACTGTCTTTTCTGCAGCCTCTCTGACCTGCTGTGTGTGCCTGTGTGTGTGTGCCTGTGTGTGTGTGTGTGTTTGTGTGTGTGTGTGTGTGTGTGTGTGTGTGGATTGTATTTGCTGGCCCTCACAGCCCAAAAACCAGCCTGACCATACAGACACTCATCAACTCCCATCCACAACTCAATTTGGGACACTTAGTCTAATCAAGGACAAGCACTGGCTGCTGTGCATGCTCTGACTTGGTCTTCCGTCAGGCTTTCTGTGTGTGAGTCTGCGCGCGCGTGTGTGTGTGGGGGGGTGAGCCCTGCAGTCTGTGGTCGTGAAGCGGCGTGCGCTGCACTCCCCGACGCGCGCACATGTGCTTCGGGCCCTTCAATGCTGCTTGCAGCTTTAATTGTTGATTATTTTTCCATCGTTTAGTGTATAAAATATCAAAAGAATCACAAGTTGCCATAGCCCAAGATGACATCTTCATTTTTGCTTATTTTGTCCAACCAACAGTCCAAAAAATATATTTATTTTGCAATGTTATATCACAGAGAAAAGCATCAAATCTTCATATTTAAGAAGCCATGAACCAGTTCGTGTTTGACATTTCTAATTGATAAATGACTGAATCCCTTAACTGATTAAGAAATCAAAAGTTAAGACAAGAAGTGCTTCACAATGAAACCCATGAACTGCAAAATCAAACAGGATGGTGATATAGGAACAAAACATTACAAGTAACTGGATCTAAACAGAAGAACAAACACATCTCCAAACAAGAAACGAAATACAAGTGAGTCTTGAAAAGTTTAGGTGCAAAGACATCATCCCCTCATTTTAGAGATCTGCAAATATCAAGTTTCTATATGGACAGAGCAGTTCAGAAAATGTTGTCTTACCAAATTTAATTGTGTAAAATTGATCGTCATTTTGTTGTTGGACCACAAGTCCCGGAGTCCTGGGACCCCAATTTGAGAATGGGAACCAGTGGAGAAATGGGGTTTACTGGGGGACGATTCAACCCCCAGTTTGTGTGTGTGTGTGTGTGTGTGTGTGTGAGGGTTATCCAGCTGTGAGAACAGACCCGCCCATTCATCGAAAGCGCCCGGGGGTCGCTTCCGTTTTGGATTGACCAGCCTCTCGTCCAATGAAAGCGCGTCAAAGCGTGACTCAACCCCCGTCCTTTTCCAATGGAAGCGCTGCGGAGAGGCGGGCCGCAGGAAGCACACTTGGTTGAATGGCCATTGAAGCAGCAATCAGTGGTAAATATGTTATGATGCCACGCTCCAAACAGACACCGAGCGGATTGTCGGAGGCTGCGGGAGCGCACTTTGGCACCGGGTAGACACTTTATGAAATGCTGCCGCTGTCCGGCTGCGGATTCTGGCTGCAAATCAAATCAGGAGTCGCTCTCTGGGGATTTGAGCAGTGATGGACAGCTGTTGGACATAGATTCGGCGCAGAGGTTGACGATAAATTGACCGTGCGGTAACACACAGGCTATACCATGGACCAAGGAGCGGTTTTTTGTGGCTGCCAGAGGAGGAGGAGGAGGAGCGGCTGAGTTTTCTCCTCCGCTCCGATCAGCGCAAGTGTGCGAGGATCGTGATGATGCTTTTTGGCCAAACGTGAGGCTCCCACCGCCGTCCAGGCTGCAAAATGTTTGGTCAGCGCAGGTGCAGGAAGACTTGACGGGACCAAATAAGAGCCGCCAACATGGGATTCACCTTTTTTATTTCTCTCCACCTCCGTCTTTTCTGTCCACAAGCCGTTTACATGAATACAGGGAACATGTCCGCAGATATAACGGGTTCACAGTGTAATTGATGGTGTTGCGCTATGATCTCTGGGGACTATCTGAGTTGTGTAATGGTTTTATTTCATCTACAGCGCGCGCTGTCGTGCAACCTCCCTATGGATGGTAGTTAATTGGGCCCAATGATGTAGAGCCAAGTCCACCTGGATCTAATATTCCCTCCTCTCTTGGCGAAACTGACTCCCCTGTGACTTTTGCGCATGTTCAATTGTTTTTTTTCCCAGAGCTTTTCACCACTCCTGGTTATTGCTTTTGGTAATCCCATCTCGTTTTTTTAAGAAGAATGAGTTTGCCTCTCAGAGTGGGAGATTAAGCCGGTGACAGTGTTTTTTTAGATTTTCAGCAGTGGCTGGTATGGGCTATGGGAAATTCAACTTATGACAGACATTTAATTCGTCTAATCTTTGGGACTTCTGACTAATAGTTTCCGGACAGTATTTTTGGAAGTGGAACAAAACTTTTCGTCGAGGCTCTTTTCTGCTGTTGCCTCCCGTTCTCCACTATGTCCAGATCAAACAGTGTCAGCCCACCCGGAGTCGGTGCGCCCGGGTTGAGGGGAGGGACCGAGCTCAGATCAGCTTGGGGAGAGTCTGAGTCTGTGGCTAACGGGTGCCCATACTCGGCAAGATCCCCACGCAAGAAGCTCACCCGAACTAACAGTCGGTGGAGGGAAGAGGATGATCTGGACCACCGGCAGCTCGGGCGAGCCTCAACGACCGTCAGCAGGGTCAGCTTCAGGTCCAGGTCGGCTTGGCAGGACCATGGCGAGGAGAACCGCGCGTCCCCTAAACGTCCAGACGGCGAGGTGAGACCCAAGTCTGTGGAGCTGGGTCTGGAGGAGCGGAAAGCCAAGCCGAGGACAGACGAGGAGGAGGTCATGCCCGAAGTTAACTTTTCTTTAGTGGCGTGCTGCACCAGCGTCATGCACATTTTCAAATCCAAGAAATTCCAGTCGGAAAAGTTGGAGCGGCTCTACCAGCGCTACTTTTTCCGTCTCAACCAGAGCAGTTTGACTATGCTCATGGCAGTGCTGGTGCTGGTCTTCACGGTCATGCTGGGCTTCCACTGCTCTGGTGGGACGGCGAGGCCGAGCGTAACGTATGTGGTGGTGTTTTCCGTGGCCATCTTCGTCACACTCATACTTATGGTGGTCTGCAACAGGAACGGGTTTCACCAGGACCATATGTGGATTGTGTGCTATTTGGTCATCCTGGTGGTGCTCGTGATCCAGGTGATCGGAGTGCTGCTCGTGCAGCCCAGAAGTGCCTCAGAGGGGATCTGGTGGACCGTGTTCTTCATCCATGTCATCTACACTCTGCTGCCCGTCAGGATGCGCGCCGCAGTCATCACTGGAGTTATTCTTTCCGCCATCCACGTGACTGTTTCTTGGATGTTAAACGACATGGACAGCTTTCTGTGGAAACAGGTATGTAGAGGATTGTGCTATGCTTAAAGAGTTTTATAATAATTGCTCAGAGAGCCGGGATTCCACGCCCACACTCTGCGCAATAACGCACAGCAGAACATGTGCATTTGCATTAAAGCTCTCTGCTGCTGAACTCGTATTTTCTCGCTGTCAAATAGGATAACAAGCAGTTGTACTATATCAGCGGATCTATTGGGCAGTGCAGTGTTGTGGCTGAAAAAGTTCCTCACAGCAGTGGCATGCACAGACTCTAAGGGGCAAAGGAGAAAATGAAAAAGGGGCTCCACCTCCACCTCACGCAGGGTCAATTCTACATCTTCAAAACTACTAAGGTCACTTTTTGTGTATAAAAAAGTGCAAAACAGTGGATTCTCTTGAGGAGAGACTGCCCGTCGGTGTATAATTCATCATGTCAAAACTGCAAACATGCACAAACGATACGGAGTTCTTGGAGAGAGATTGGGGAGGCAGTGGGAGGCAGCCACAAGGAGACTATGACTACAGGCTTTTCTTCAGATGTGGTCCGACCTAGATTATCTGAAGCATACTGAGGCCCAAAGTTTAATTTTTACCAGAAGGTTATTGTAGTAACCAAACAGCATTTAGGCCAACCAGAGGTGCACTTTGGCTGATCAGACAGACATTTGGGTTAACTAAAGAAGCAACTGGGGGATATTAGGGCAAACATGATGCTTGGAAGAGCCCCTTCCAGTCTTAGCAACTCCTAAGTAAAGGTTTTTGAAAAAGAGGCATTAAAGGACACTTTCAGAAAAACAAAAAAACAAATAAGTGATGCTGTTTTTTTTCTGTTCAGTAAGTTCTTGTTGTTATGGCTGCAGGCCATCTCTTCAACAAGCATTAAAAAACTTAATTGAGAAATTGAGCTAGTGATTGGACGACAAACACTTTGCTATGGGATATAGCTGCTGGTTGCCACGGAAACTGCATCAGCTGGCTTGTTGCTCCTCCATACAGACAGCTGTATGTCTAAGTACAAGTGCATCTACACAAACTATACAGTCAGATTTTCCTTTGGAGTTGGTTTCCTTTGTCAAATCTTAGTCCCGTTTGTTTAACATGACAGTGCGTAAGGAGGCAGATAAATAGAAAACATTAGACACATTATCGGAAAAGAAAATGTGATTACAGGGGAAGCTTATCACAGAGGCTAAGGAAGCATTTGTCAATTACAAATTACAAAACAATGCACTGTTTGTAGTATGTCCATCACCACCAAAAGTCAGGATATTGTCGTGATCTTCTATTACATGTCTTTAATCAATTCTATAACATTTAATTCTGCTGCAACACCTCATTGTGCTTTATAATGCATCATGACACACGTCTCAACAGCGAAAGTTGTTACAGTACACAGTGGTTTCCTGTCAGGATGGATTGTGTGACTGTTTATTGGTTATTATAGTATTCCTGCTACAGACTCTTCCATGTAATGACCTTTTTAAGAACACATTAGAAAACAGAGGATTTTTATCTTACATTTGGGGTTTCATGTTTAATTTTTGACCAGGTTTATTCATAACGTCTTTAAGCAACAGCTTAGAAATGCAGCTAATATAAATCCTGCCTTCAACCTCTTAATGTTGGCCTTTAAAGCACATTTCTAACCACGTACATACATCATATTTAGGACTAATTATTTTATTATGAAGTAAAGCGCAAAGTGAAGAAAAAGGTGTTTGCTCTTAGCTGTGGAAAAACTGATTTCAGGTTGTTTGTTTTACTTAATGTGGGCTTGTAATAAGCTTACAGTCGATTGTTTTAATGTGCTGCTGGGCCTACGTGTTCCTCATAAAATCCAAATGCCTCGGGTAGTATTTTTACAACATCAATATTACTTTCAAACATTTCTCCAGGGCTGGTGGACTTTGTCTGTAATAAAGGTGCTTACACAAATGGGTTTAGTATTCCACCATTATTTAAAGGTACACTTAATTGCATCGTCTACTGGGTTCTACAACTCCGTATTATTAACCCCAAACTGTTCCCTCTGTTGTGTGTGTTTGTGTGTTGTTGTAATTTATAACTCTGTAGCTCCTCTCTCCCACCTCATTGTTTTGGATGTTCACTCAATTAACCGTTTTTTATCAGGCCTTGTGCTGCTCATAAACATTTTCTCTAACAGCGTAGGTCTTCTAGAGCAAGCGCTTTTACCAAGTTGTCAGAATGAATATGGAGATAGTTGTCTGTTGTTATGTGTTTTGCATCGAAGGATCTCCCTGAAATGAGATGGTTTGACTCAAAAGGGGTTTATCCTTGAAGTTTGAAACACACTTTTTATGGCCAAAAGTATGTGGAGACGCCCGTCCACGTACTTTGT
Organism: Macquaria ambigua; assembly: GCA_008360985.2. Taxonomy (NCBI): domain Eukaryota; kingdom Metazoa; phylum Chordata; class Actinopteri; order Centrarchiformes; family Percichthyidae; genus Macquaria; species Macquaria ambigua. The sequence goes on along the minus strand of VMKM01000625.1, from coordinate 269,990 downwards.
TGCACTTTTGGTTTGGGGCTGTTTCTCGTGGTTTGGGCTTGGCCCTTTGTTCCAATTAAGGCAAATCTTAACGCTACACTACACAATGATATTTTAGACAATAGTGTTTTTTAAACTATGTGGCAACAGTTTGGGGAAGGCCCTTTCCTGTTTTAACATGGCAGTGCCCCCTCACACAAAGCAAGGTCCATAAAGAAATGGTTTTCCAAGTTTGGTGCGGATCCATCCAACACCTTTTGGGATGAATTGGAACGCAGGCTGCGAGCCAGGCCTTATCGCCCAACACCAGTGGTCGTCCTCACTAACACATGTCTACTGTTGTCACATTACAGTGACAACCATGGCTCTGCTGTCTCAACTGAGGCTGCAACGTTAACTAGAAGCTTTTCAGAAGCGAAGTGTCCGTCTTTCAGGAGCCAGAAGCGTGTGTTTAACATTATTATCAATAATGTTAAATACACGCTTCCAGCTCATTTGTGATCGATGTAGTAAGAGATATTTTGAGGCTGTACTTTACTCTTTTAATTACTGTACACAGCATGCCATTGTGTCTTTATTTTGTCTCTGTATGGCCTAAATAGCGTACATTAGCAGAAGTAAGACCGTAGATTTCCTTGTCCACAGAGTTTAGAGGAGACGTGACGTGAACAAACAAGAAGAACTCATTTAGCTGTATGTACGTAAAGACAAAGTCAGTAACAAATTAAATGCATGCGCTCAGAGATGCTGGTCCGGCAAAAATATATAGACATAAACACAGGGGAGCGAGATAAGAGCCACAAGTGAGATGGACATTGCCACACTGGCTAGGGTAGCAACAGATCATCTCCGTCAGCCATGATGGAGCCTAAATGCAGCCACGTCCGGTGGGCATTGGGGGTAATGCTCTTGTGGCTGAATGGAAGGAAATTCCTGGAGCCAGGTTCCAAAATTCTGTAGAAAGCCTTCCCAAAAGAGTGGAGGCTGTTATAGCAGCAGAATAATGCACATGATTTTGGATTGAGATGTTCAGTAATCACATATGGATGTAACTTTCAGGTCTCTGTATACTTTTGGCTATATTGTATAAATAAATAGTTTGTAAGTCTGCTTTTGAAGCCTTAAAGAGGCTTGTACATGTGCTATTTCACAAAAGACAATATGCTCCAGAAATTAGAAAAAGAAAATGTCCCACACTATATCTGGGCCATCAGTAGTGTATCCATCTTTAGAAGGAGAACATTAAGTTGCACAAAAACCTAATGTAAGTACATGAACAGTCTTGTAACATGGCACAGTCACAGCTCCTTATTCAGTCATCATCAATGTGCAAAGAATGTGTTGAACACCAGAAAGAATGTAGGATTTCACTTTTTTCATCCTTTTGTTTCTTTTGGGAATCTAATGTTTGGTTATATGAGCAAAAAACCAGACTGAACGTTTAGTTTTTTTGCGTGAATGGCATGTGACCCTGCATCTATTTGTATTTTCTGCGCAAGCCACACTGTCATTTGATGTGTTGATGTGACTGTGTGGGAACGAGCTGCTGTATTTGTTGTTCTTTCCTCACCACGCTGTTGTTTTTAGCATATCTGTTCTCCCCTGTTTACACAGGACCCGGCTCGTTTCTCAGTTAGACTATTGCTGTTTATGTGAGATCCCAAGATAATGAGTTTCCCTAAGTCTTTAGAAATACAATGTCAGTCAATCTTGTAACCTTTCCTAATGCTCAATTTCATATTATTAACAGTTGTACCGGAAATCCGTGCAAAACTAGGATGGTGTTCACTTTAATTTTCATTCATACATCTATTTTTTTTTTTTGGTGGTACATTTCTGAGCTGTCACAGGGACAACTCTCCGTTAGTTAAACTAATAATACACTGCAGTCATGTCAGCCTCAATGTAAGAAGAAGATGTGTCACAAACTTGCTTGTTCAAACCTTCATTCCTTCCTCTCATCAGTCCACTTATGTCCCACATCTGGTTCCTTAAACAGGTGACTTTACGTAAAGATTCACCTTTTGGGTGTGTTGACACAAAGATTAGTGTGGTTTGTTTCGTCAAGTGAAAACAATACTATTCAAACTCTGGTGGCACCAGATAATGGCGCTGGGTGGGCTTAAATGTGAGTGACTGCTTATCAATTGTACATTTGCCAAACTTAGTTGTGGTTTGTTACAGGTGAGACTGAAATCTGAACAGGGAACAACCTTGCAGCATAGCTGGTTTTATGAGGACAGGGAGACAGATGTTGATAGATAACAGAACTCTTGTTCTCCTATAGCTCTTTTTGGCCTTAGGAACTTTTCCAGGAACCAAGGAAGCGTTTTAGGATCTCAGGAACCAGTAAGCATGGATTTGGTGATTGAAAGGTCAAAAGGCCTAAAGATGACTTGGTTAAAACTGGACTGAATTTGGTTGAAAACTGTTTCAACAGCATTTAAAGGACTTTATCTCAGTGTGAAAATAGTCATTAAAATGCTGTTGAGGTTTACATTTACATGTAACTTAGACAAATAAAAATCTTTGGCCTTTTCTTTAAAAATGTAGTCCAATTTTAACCTATACATCTAGGCAGCTTTTGACTTGCAAACCATTTTTACCAGAGAACTTAACCTGATTTTCAACTGCAGGTTTCAGCTTCCAGTTTTGGTTCCTGCTACCCCTTCAAAAATCTTTGTTCCTGGGATAGTATTTTCTGACAGCCCAGGAACTATCAAGGTGGAGTTTGCAGTACTGAACTGCAGCCAAGCACTGGTTGGTGGAATTGGTATGGGAACTTTATTATAATGTCACTGAAAAGAGTACTCCACCGATTTAGCATTGCACTGCAATAAGATTGTCAGACTCACGATGGACAGTTTAAAAAGAAAAAGGATAAAAAAATTGATGCAGCAGAACCTGAGATATCATTCTTCTATCTTGTCAAAACTTGTCGCCTACATTACCTACAATGCAAATCAACTGCTGACAGTTCAGTTGGAGAGTCGGGTGTGTTATACAACTTTTTTAACAAGTGCAGTTTTACACAGACTTTGACGTGTAAAATCTGTGGACTTTCCCTTTTATATGACCTTTTGAAATCCCCTTTGAATGTTATGTAGCTGATTTCCAATTAGTGTTAAAAAAGAGCTAGGCCTACAAAAATAGTAGTGAAACACTTTTGCAAGGTTATTTTCAATAAAGAAGAAAACAAAAGAAAAAAACAGACAAAAAACACTCAATAGATCTTCTCTACACTGTTTTGCCTTTATGGTGTCACCTATGCACATCTCCTTTCCAACATCCATCACAGCAGAAGGTTATGAGGAACAACACAATTACAACAATTACTATTTTGTACAACAATGATCTCCAATCTGATCTGTTACTAGTTTAAATTGCCTAACCATAACAATCCTTGAGATAAGGTGGAAATGCAAACACGAGTGTGTTGAAGGAACTTTAAACTCTTGAGTTACTTCCTGAGTTTGTTTCCTGGGACTGTTTGGTTGAAAAACCCTGCTTCCATTCTTCTCTGCCCACTCTCCAAATTCACGGAGGAGGACATGTAAGCAGACCAGCCACAGTTGGCAGGATTCCAGAGGTAACAGGGTTTTCTGCATGTCTAATTCTATTGCGCGGTGCTCGTAATGTGTGGAAATTCAAAGCAGATGTCCACATCATCCCTCCTTCATTTACCTGCCTTCTTAAACCCCTCCCTCCTGGTTCTGACCTGCTTCTAGATATGCTTTTAATTTCCCTATGAGACTCGGCCCCTGTGGACACACTTTTAACCATTTCCCCCCCCTGCAGGACAAGCTACATGTGCTCTACAGCGATGAGATAGAAGTGCCCCTGAGGAAAACTGTCTAAATCAGAATCTAAACGTCAGATTTCTCATCGCCTGGTTCACCGTTTTATCCCGGTCCCCTGTGACAGCGTGCACATATATAGTTTCAGCTGCTGTTTGCTTTGTTTAATCGTATTTTAGATTGGAGGCCCCAGAGGCTGAGGAGTGTGACAGAGGATGCTGCTGTTTTGGAGATCATATTTGAACCAAACATGGATGCAGGGCAAGCCAGAGTACCTTTCAGAAACCACTGCTGACGCATTCCCCTGTGAGTCCAGAAAACTGTGCTCAGTACTCCTGTAACTTAGCAACAGATTCTATTTCACAAACACCATCCAACTCCTCTCATTGCTTCCCTGGGAGCACCTGTGTGTTTTTTACCTCCAGCCATGGACTGCTTTCATGTACGTAATTTTGTGTACTGGGTCAAACTGAGACACATAACTTCTGTAGAGTTCTTGTATCATTGCCCCTTCGCACTGTGTTGTTTTTGTCTTCACACAGTGTACAGGATATGTGCAATATGTTTTTATAAAACCAGAGTCACAGCCAAAAATACTTGAAGAATACAGTGGTTTATAAGATCTTTAAGTAGTTGGTCTGATCATTTAGATACAAATCGATCTTCTCTTTCTTACTGTTTATGATAAAAAGAAGGCAGTGGCAATGCAACCTGTAATCAGCCCATCTTCCAATCAAGCTGATTAGTTCATAATTCGCCTCCTTTTCCCTGCCGTTCACTTTTTTATACCTCTTTTAATATAGTTCCATATCATAGTTTTAGTTTTATAAACAACATTGCAAACAGCAGTTGCCGTTTGTGAATGCAGCTCCATGTGCCTGCGCACATGTGCCGGCAAAGGGAGCGTTAAGACTCCTACTGCCGACTGCTGTTGATTCCATGGTGAAATGTAAGGAAATAAAGTTGGGTTTTTGTTATTAAAAAAAAATAATCTACTTTATTAACTCCTACACCTCCCACATCCCTTATAGTGATGGGGGAAACTAAGCTTTCTGACGCACTGAATCAGTATGAAGCAACTGTGTTGAAAATGCTTCAATACCGTTTTGAAGCGGAGAAGTTTTATTTTGCGCTGCAGACACTCAGTAAATGATTGCACTCGGCTGTTACTGGAGGGCAACATACGAGCCGATGTGTTTGAATCAACTTTGACAAGAACTTCATTATCTTTCAGTACATTTTTGCACAAACAGGCTAACAAGCTTACTAGCCATCAGCGAACCGATAAGTCAACGTTAGACCCCATCGAAGGAGCGACTTCCAGGTTTTAATGTTCTTTTTTTTTCACAAGACCTGTTGTGTTGTTGACCTTTTACTTAAGTTCTTCTGCTTCAGCTAATCATGACAGTTTTCATTACTTCGTACTGTTTAGAATTAGAAATGAACGTGCAACTTGTTACTGAGCATGCTCATATCTGCTGAGAAAGACTGAGATATGTGGCTGAAAGCTTTGGATAAAGCTAATAAGTGGAACTTGAGTTAAGGTTATTTTCTTGTTGAACTACTTGTTGCATGTTTTAATAAAGAGAAAACGTCTTCTCCTTTTGATGCCTGCATGTTGCTGCAATTATGAGCAGATTCTTTGACAGTGAAGTTTAAAACTGATGGATAGTTTCCACATTGTTTTTTCCACTGTGGCGAGCTGAGCAACAGTTGGCTGTTGGGCTCCATTGCTTAATTCGGCTCATCTGATATTCATTAACTTTAATTTGTTTGTTTTCTATGTAGGAATTCAGACTCATGGTGATATTATTTGCAAGGGGAATTATAAATAATTATGATACACGTGTCTATTATGGAGTTATTCGTCCAGCGAGGCAATTCCTCTGAGAGGTTGTATTATAATGTGATACTGATTTTGCTGACCCTTCCAGTTTTGTGATGCTTATTATTGCTACTTATTAAACTGCCATGGTTTTATGTTATGGGAGTAAATAATCCTATTAATTTTCATTATTTATAGCAAAAGCAGGTCATTTAAAGCCTGATATTTGGACTGAATTACCATTTCTTTACCACTTCATTATTCAGTCTTGTTAGCCATTTTCTGTTTGGTATTAAAGTGTTTTTTTTGCCCTGACCAATAGGATGGGACTGATGTTAGCAGTTAGCCTGGCGTTTATTATGTCTATTGAAGTAAGAAAGGGTGTAATTTTCTTTTCAGCTTATACCGGGAACTGCTCAGGCCACTAGATGTATAGTCTTTACCATTGAGAGTGGTGTGTGTTCTTAATGAGATACTGTTCATGTGCATTATACACTACATACTGTGTGTATATAACCCTTCAGCACTTAACCTGACATCCTGACCTGAACGCGGGAGCTGAAGAGGATCTTTGCTGCTGGTTATTTCCAGGAGGCTGGGGTCGAGTGTCCCGCCAGGAGGAGGATGATCATGATCCTTAATGTCTCAGGGGCCATGAGTATACTGCTGGATGCTGGGTGGATTGTCAGCAGTCTGCAGTTGATGATGAACCAGTTTTGATTAGTTGACAACAAAAAATGAATTAATGACAATTTCTGATAATTGATGAAGTGTTTAAAGAACTTTCTGGCATGTTACAACTTAGGTCTTACTGTTGTAGTTTTAGATAATATGTTTTCAAATTATCATAAAGTTGAACTCTCCACTGTTGGGGCCTCAGAATGCTTCAAACTAAGTGCTTGTCAGATCGTTTAACAGCGTGAGCTGAGAATTGGCAAGTGGGGCGGCTCGGCCTAACAATCATTGTAACTTTCAGAAACTGACAATCTTTTTTCTTTTTTCTCAAGCATACTGAACCTTATCATGTAGCTGATCACTGTTGGGGTGGGAACTCGCTAGAGAATTCAGATCGTATCAAAATTATACCCATTTCATGTTTCATTTGTATCCTGGGTCTTGATTACTGTCAGACATGGGAATGTTACTTCATGCCTCAGCCTCGTTAATTCTGTGGTCATTTGCATTATTAACATTACTGGATGGTGACGCTTAAAGTTATGATGTGCCCCTGTGGTTTGGAAACCTTCAACTTGTCTCAGTAAGGCATCTGAGAACTGACTGAACCACTGAGATATAGATATATATATATATATATATATATATATATATATATATATATATATATATATATATATATAATATTAAGGCAATACATAATTTACCCAGGAAGTAAACAGTTCTCGCCCCCACACACATTTTACTATTAAGTCACTTTATTTATAGAGCACATTCAAAAACCAAAATATTCAAAGAAGAATTACAAAATCAAATTTGTGTAAACAGACAAGGAAGGTAGTTGTGTGAGAAGTGGAGCTTTCTTTGTCCATAAGAAATTAACATTTTACTGAAAGAGAATAGTGTCAAGCCCATTAATGGCTACACATTGAGTCTGGCCTCTTACCAGTATACAGTTTTTTAATGCATTCACATCTGACAAGAGTGTTGTCACTATTCAGACTGGGAACGGAGGACCGTTGTGAGCTGTTTTAGCTTAAAACAGGTGTTTCTTCCTCATCAGGTTCTGCGCAAAACTATCCACCACATTATTAAAATCCAGTGCTCTGACCAGATCGCTAGTTGCTTATAGCTAATTCTGCACTCTGAGATGAAAGCAGAGGTTTTCTTCTGCAGATATTTACATTTTTCCACCCATTACTTTTGCGATTCATGCAGTTTATAACATAAAAGCAACTCTTCTTGTTTATCTCCCCGTAAGCTTTCAGTAATTGCGGTTTGTGTTCTACATCCCGAGAGAGAAGCTTCATTTCTGGCCACATTTCGATGTCTATGAATCACTGACGTCGTATTGATCATTGTTGATTTTAATGGCCCTTTTCAGATTATTTGTTTGTTTTTCTCTACACATTCCTAACTGTCATAGCAGGTTTGTTTTTCCACTCAGTAATGGTAGAGGGGTTGTGCTAAACATAGCCCATTATCATGTCCATGAGTGCCCAGCACAAGCATTTTGAAATCTAAAGTGTTTGCTACGTGGTTGTGTTGTTCTGAGCTTTGCTGTTTCATATGTCTGTACTGTATTGTTTAGTTTCATGAGCCTCATGCATTCACCAGCTTAAAAATAGCTTCTCCTCAGCCTGGTCATGTGCCATGGTCTTGTAGTTTCTCCTCAATGACTGGCTTTATTGACACTGAAGTTGGTTCATTCTGTGAGGTCAACTGAGCTCTACCAGTTCTTTGCTGCGCTCTCTACACGAGAGGAAACCCATTATCCTTAATGAGGTGTCAGCAAATGAATCATGATGCAGAATCAAAAGTTCAATATCTTTTTCAATTGTATTAAAGGGACGGTTCGCCTAAATTATAGTACTAGTGATATGTAGCTGGGTAGATAGATTTGGCTTTATGTGGCCAGGTTTACTTTCTACCTTTGAGATTTCTGCTGCCACCTCAGAGGAAGTGAACTGAATTTTGTTTGTGGTGCTGAAAATTTTGCGTTTGCAGTACTCAACAACTCAGCAAGTTGTCTTTCCTGAAAGACACATAGCTGTTGAATATTTTGAATGCGGTCCTGGAGTAGCTCCAACCAAAACCTCCTCTCACTTCCACTGTATTGGGGTGGCAACAGAATTTTCAGAGACAAATATCTCAAAGGTAAGTGAGAAAACATGTTTTTTGTATTTTGGGTGGAAGAACCCTTTAGGCTATGTGGCCTCTAAGGGTCGCATCTACTGTGTTGGAGAATATTTGGCCCAATACCAAGCACACACTGACAATATCTGTTGTATATTGCTGTTGTGTTTTGAGAAATGACTACAGTTTTGGTGATTTTTGTGTTTTCACTTCTTTAAAAGACTACATGGTCTGTACGGTTTGAGGACAATCTGTGGCCTTTCCACCCATTGTATAATATAACAACAGTTATTGCCATCAAGATTAATTCTCTACAGTTTCCTGAAGAGTTAACACAGATAAAATGTTTCATCCAACAGCAGCAATATGTGTGTAAGACTTTACTTTACCTGTATATGGTCCATCTATTATTCATTAGACCAAACTCTTTTCCGTGGTAACTAATACTGCAGACCAAACCTGCCAGGTGCAGTTTTTGTTCAGGCTCATCGATTAAAACATACTGTAAAGCACCCTCCTCATCAGTCATCTGCTAGGGAGTCACCATCGCCTCACTCCAGTATGGACAAAAATAGTGCTTTCACATTAATGTGAAGTATGAAATTGCACAGAAGTGATGTATTAAAAAACGAGTACAAAGACTTAAAGGTACCCTGTCGAGTTTTTGACCACTAGTAGCGCTGTGGAGCAAGGTTTTTATAAGCGTCTCCCTGTTTTGTTTGTTCTCACACACAAGGACGCACATGCACTCACACAACCGTGCGAGTGACGTGATACACATTCCTGCCTGGTTTCACACTATTCCACTGATCTACAGGTGATGGTAACGTCCCCAAGAGACACAGCGATGTGCCAGCAAAGGCAGGGAAGAAGAAGAAGACTGCTAGCAAGTAAACACAAAATGTAAACGTGGCCCGTTTCAAACTTTTAAGAAGATTTGTAAATGTTTTACGAGGAACGAAATGCTTTCAATGTGTTTTGGTGAGAAGCAGTGACTGTAAACATCACTTTGTTAGTCTACTTTGTGCCTCCACAGGGCAACCAGTGTCTCACTCTGGTTATAAAACAGGGTTTAGAACAGATAGCAGGTGGATAGTTTCTTGTGGTATCAGGAATAAATCAAATGTACAGTTGCATATTATTTATTAATGATATTGCTGTTGGTTCAGTGCAGTCTCTTGCACTCATATTTCATCACTGCGGCCCTGGGGAACATTAGGCAGCTTTGTTAATAGAAAATTCTTTTTACAGACTGAGTGAAATGACAGCATTGGCTGTGGTAGAAGTGGGATAACGCACTCGTGATGTACTTTACCGACATGCTTTATGGCTTGCTTATACGAATGTGTTAAAATGAACGTGATATTGTCAAAAGACACCTCTAAGCTTAGTGTCATAGCACAGTCTCATTGACTCCATTTATTTGCTATAGTGAGTGACTGTCAGGAACCTAATGGTCATTTCCCATGGTCAACCATCTGTGGCGGCTGTATTGCCTGCTGTTGACAGCTCTTTGATACGAGGAAGACAAGCGGACGTTTCCCTGTGGTTTCTCCCGCGATTTTTTCCTTTATGAATGAGTCACTGATTTAATGAGAACTGTGCCCTCTCAAAATGTATGCTATAAATGTGCTGGCATCTGAAACATATAGCTGTAACACAGCCATGAACAAGCACACAGATTATTTCCTCTTGATGAATGAGATTCCAGGACACAAAGCAGCGACTGAAGGATTCAATCTGGATGGGGTTCTTTATTTATTCATCTTTTCAGTGCGTTAAGCTACATTTTTGTACCAAAACAAAGGCAAAACTCTGGACTCTGGAGTTGTCCTGGAGAAGGTAGAAGTCATTGTGAGATTTTTTTCCTACAGTTTATTTCCAAGATGCATCCTTTTTCTGAATGAACACAGAAAAAAATTCTGGTTCTGTAATTGATTTTGCTGTTACTTTTCTCTATACGATTCTGTTACTGGGCACTACATCAGATTCAATTCATTGCTATTGATGTGTCATTCGTATGAGTCGTGACACATTTCTGCAGAGTTTCTACAGTGTATATTTTTCTGAAAGTCTAGAAAACAAGGTCATACTGAAGTCTTAAAGTTAGTTATGTGTTGTCTTAGTTAGGTAGTTGGTGCTTTGTAACACACACCACATGCTAAACTCCCCTTGGAATCCACTACAGCCTTTTTTAAAATCATCTCTATGGTACTACTCCAGTTAGTCTTTAGTCTGTTATCTGTTGTAGTTCGGTTTTGTCCGTCCCTTCCTGTTTGTTTCTCCTCTTGCACATGACACGCTCTTTAAAAAGACCGCTGCTGTTCATTTTCTCACATTTCTTAATGTCAGCATCACCAGGAGGCCCTGGCCTGGTGGTCTGTATGGGAAATGAGGGGATCCCTCGCTGTGGATTTGGACAGATGTTAAGAGTCACAGGTTACTGTGTACCTGTATGCCTGCGCTGCCCTTCTGCAGGTTTATGCCTCCTAATCTTGATCATGGCTAGTAATCTATATAATATTGTCATACTTCCCGTCTGCAACTGGCCTCATCAACAAGGCCCGGGACCCCCTGTGACATGAACTCTAATACCCCCATTTTTTACAGTACTTGCTTTTTAGTGGCTTTATTTTATATATCTGTATATATTTATGCTTATTTATGCACCTATACACCAAAGCAAATTCCTTGCATGTGAAAACCTACTTGGCAATAAATCCGATTCAGATTTTTTATATTTTAATTTTGATACTTTGGTCTATTCTGTACACACAACATACTGTATATTGCATGTCTGTCTGTCCTGGATAAGGGATCCCTCCTCTGTTGCTCTTCCTGAGGTTTCTTCCATTTTTTTTCCTGTTAAAAGTTTTTTTGGGGGAGTTTTTCTTTAACCAAACTGAGGGTCTAAAGATAGAAGGTCTCGTATACTGTGCAGATTCTAATTATATTAGGCTACATAAATAAAAATGACTTGACTTGATCAGGCATTGGCAATTGGTTGCTAAAGCTGACAGAATGGTTGCCATATTTAATAACTTACAGTATGTGGCTCAGTTTCATTAACAGTGAAGGCTATAATGATAAGCTGCAGTAAGACCATGACTATTTTGGTATAACTTTTAAAAGTGATATAGGTTTTTTTTTCCAAACACTCACCCCCCTGGAGACACCATCATTTTATGGTTGCAGTTGCCTGCTCCGCTCAGCATTTCACCTAGATTTTTTGTTTGTTTTTTTTTACAACAGAGCTTATCATACTTATCTGTACTTATTGCTGTCATTATGCTGCTGCAACAACAGAATTTCCCCGCTGGGGATCAATAAAAGTTTATCTTATCATATAATTTGCATGTGCATATTTGTGTAACTTGTCATAGTACTAGCAGTCCATTAAATTCTACATGGTACTTGTGTTCAGCTGTCAAAACAGTGGGTGGTAAAGGGTTAAGAGAGTAACAACTAGACCACTCAAATTAGTTGAAAGTGGGCATTCAGACGGCCATTACTGTCAATCTCTGATATTAAACTCTCCCAAGGTTTGCCCAAAGCACCCTGTGTTTTCTTTCCTTTATCTTTCCTTTGAGTAGATTAAGTGACCATGTTAAAGTAGGTAATTGCTCATGTGGTGCAATTGCTGCTTGTATTTCCTGTGTTGTGCATCTTTAGACACACGATTGTCATTTGTAGGCATCGTTTTTTTTTGCTGCTCCACTGAGAAAATGTCCCTTTTAATTCTACTGAACTACATTTGAGTGTACAACTTGCGTTCACTAATCATGGAGCTCCCAGTTTGCATTCCTGTGCTAGATTATTGTTCTGCATGTTGATGGGTTTGTGTCAACATCGCAGCTTGGATTTGGAACTGTTGCTGGCACACATGGCTTCAAATGTTCTTTTGCTCTTATAATAGCACAGACTCCCTGAAACATTGTTTAAATATCTGTTTCTTATCATTTACAGATTCTTCCTGTTGTCTTGTTGCTGTGCAACCAAACAGCTAAATACTTTTAATAACTATTTGAGCAGGATAAGGACAATTGTTTCCTAGAGGATTGTGCCCTTTTCCCAGAAGAGTCCTCATGTGTAAGTGGACACTACTGCACTAGTGTTTGTATGTGCATGGTGGCAGAAAGAGTGCCTGTCAGCCTGAGGAACTGGGACTTTTGCCATTTTTGTCCACGGCTGGAGTGACCTCATAGACCAAGACTTCAGTCCAGAGTAAAATTCTTGACCTGTAACATTTAGCTGGAGTTTGTTGTAAGCACAGACCAAGAAGGGTGGTTTAAAAATAGCAATAAGTAATGTGTTTTAATGTAGCCCAGCTTGAAATGAGGACATGATGTATTGTTTTTCTGTGTGACTGTGTGTGTTGTGCCACATCCATTTTTATTAGCTGAGTCCCCCTTTCTGCCAGCTGCATAGGGGATGTTTTCCTCTCCCATCTTGCACACTTACCTCATAATCAATGAATCAGAGGCAGCAAATCTCTGCGTCAGTCGTATCTGCTGCTGGAGCAGGAATCAGATCCCAGGTTAAGCCTCATGAATACAATTTGTATTCTGATGTGTATGTCTCCGGCCTCATGTGTAAAACCATCAGAGTCCATGATATCCAGGGAAACAGTTAGCCCCTGTTTCCTGGCTGGATTTACTGTGTTGTTCGCCTTCCACCTGGCCATATGCTTCCCGATATAACCAGAGCCACTGATTGGATGCGGTAGATCCTTGTCAGCATTACATTTTTTATTTATCCTGTCTTTGGTGATGGAGCTGTATTGCAGGCTTTGGCGATTGTTCATGGAGAGGGGAGTCATTTTTTTGGCCATTTGTAATGTTCAACACTCACATTTGTGGTTAGTTTGGTGAGTATTTATGGCATGTCAATGTCATAAAGTGCAGTTGTAAATACCATATGTTAAACACCAATCATTGTTTGACTATGTGTAATGTGAAAGGTGTTGCTCTGCAGTTTAGGGCCGTACCCAGATACCCTTGCACCTTATGTTTAAGGCTTATACGCCAATGCTTAATTCCACAAAAATATCTATTAAAGAATTCATTGTTTTTGGCCTCTTGGGGGCAGCAGAACAAGCTGTAAACACAACATTGGCATATATTCACTCATAAACTTGAATGTGTTAACAAACAGTTGCCTCTTTACACATCCAGCAGTTACAGAGCAATGTTATAATTTATTTGGAGTTGTGTTTGTGTCCACCCGATGCATGGAAGTCCAGTATTCACTCTCCTTTTATCTCTGGTTTAGTCTCAAATATCTTCTGCTAAATGTTCCACTGTGTTCAAACTTTGCCAGTGTGCCCTTCGGTGCTTAGCAGGTAGCGTACAGTCTGTTCATCAGAGCTTTATGTCTGCTGCTGCTGGAAATGTGGTTGATGGGAGCAGTGAGAGTGAACCATACAGGAAACCCAAAAGAATGAGCTGAAAGATGCTAAAAGGTTGTGTAGAGCTGCAGTTGGTAATAATTTACCTACATTTCGGTCATTCAACAGTCATTCAACTCATTGTTAGAATAAAAATATTGATTAGTGCTGTTAAAAAGTGATATTCCACCCAAAATCTATCTCTTGATTTTCAAACACTCACCACCTGTATGCTTGATGGGTAACTGCAGCAATGCATGTGGTTTCGTTCTTCATGTAGCACAACGGCTGTGGTCAACCTCAATTTGTGTCAATTGCAATGGAATCTAACAGTTTTCATGGTTGGAAAAAGAGACTGTCCTCCCTAAAAATACGCCCATATAGGTCGTCTGTGCAAGTGGCTTATTGCGACCCATATTTACATTTATTGTTAGGCAGTGACCTGCGCCAAAGTCTGCGTAGAGAGGAGGTTGGGGTGGGTGGATGGGTCAGCGTACGTAAGTTAAGTTACGCAACTAATGTACACACACAGGACTTTCACCCAGGAGACCTAACCAAACTGCGACCGTTTCACAACGTTAACCACGTGTTGTTGTTGTTGTTGCTATGACGACGAAGGTCCGGTACGCCTATACATGTTGTTTTGGTTGTCACTGGAAAAAGACCTATTCTGTCGTTTAGGTTGGAGGACTTTTTGCTGTTCTCAGTATTTCTCCTGCCTGTGTCCATGCCAGCATGAAACGTCCTTTAAACATACAGGGTGAATCTGTGGCCTGTTGTTACATAGGTTTATTATTACAGACTCTTGTAGCATAAAAAATAAAAACACTCAAAAAGTGGTTAACGTATGCTAATACCAAACCATTTTGTGACCATTTGCAGCTATTTCTCTCGTCAGGTAGTGTTGGTGAAGAGCCCTGATCTGATTGAACCATGTATGCAGCGCACAAAGTGTGCTTGCATGCACAGTTACATAGCGTGGCTCACAGGCGGCCTTTGTCAAGGTGGCACGAAGAGTCCATTGAGCCCATTATGTGCCATTATGCTAATTGTGGAAAGTAATTCCGTTATCATCAGTAATTAATGCAAATCTATTGTCCTGTCGTCAGGTCGTTGATGGATGGGGGGGTAATATGGTGTTTTTGTGTTACTCATACAAAAGATTCACTCGCACATTTACAGATGACTCACCAATGCAATTATAGTGTGAGAAATGTTCCTTGATATGATAATTACGGAGATGATCATTCAGCCTATTTACAGGTAGATCTGTGCTGTGAAATTTTATTTATAGACAAAGAAAATCTTTTGGTTTAAATCTTCCTGATGTTCTGAAAGACAAATGGTTCAGTTTCCTGGACCCACACTGCAGACAGATTCGGTCTACTTGGCATCAAACCTCACTCGAGCTCCCACAGACCCACTCATAGTTTTATAGAGGCACCATTGTGAGAGAGACATAAAAGCAGCCTGCTCTGGAGGGAGAGTGCATGACAGAGGCTGGATATGGGGCAGCATGCCCATTGCCAATTACCCCTCCTGCATTTGGGGCACAAATGTCCCATATGGAGAGCAGGCATGACAAACTCATCTCAACTGACAACATATTTAGGGCTGCAGCCAATGATTATTTTCATTATTTGTATTAATTGTATGATTAATTGATTGTTTGGTCTATAAAATATAAGAAAATAGAAAAAACTCACTTATTTTGTTCAGCCAACAGTCCAAAATATAGATCATCAATTTTCATTGAAAGAAAGCAGCAATGTCTCACATTTGAGAAGCTTAAATTATTAATTGATTATCAGATTGTCATAAACAATGGGTCTTCAAGTAGTGAGCGGTATTCTAAAAATAGACTGTTTTTGATTAGACCTCATCAGCTGATGAATGCATCCACTCTGCAACATCAGCATTATTCATATGATAATAGCTTACGTGTATTGTATTTTCTCATGTTGCTTTACACACATTTGCACACTGTGTACTGATCAAAGTGCTGTGACTCAAACTGTAGTATCCTAATGTTATACAAAGGGAATGGTTTCCCTCAGAGAAACAAACAGTTGTCTGAGTGTATTTATTCTCACTAGAGAGAGAAAAGTGTATCTGCACATCTGTTTATTCTTTTTATATTTAGAAAGGGCTGGTTAGATTGAGCTAAAACTGGCTCTGAAATTACAGATGGTCCATATCGGGTGGGAAGAGCCGTCTTTCAGCTCTTGAGGTTATCATTATTCTGTGGCGGGCTGTCAAGGAAAAGCCTCAGTCCTCAGATTCCTCTCCAGCGATGCTTTTCCACATGCACTATGACTGCGAGGGGGAGCAGTGAAGTAACCCAGGGTGTGATAAGGCTCAGAGTCTCCCCACCTGGCCTTACATGGATGGAGTTTGAACCTCTGCGGCTCCGTAAAACTGAGCAGGGTACAACTGCTCACGAGCCACAGGTCAGAGATTAGTCAGAGCTGTCATCCTCATGGAGCTTCCCTGATCCATGTCTCTGCTTGTAAACTAAATCATATTCCAGTGAATGTAGCCACAGAGGCAGAACTGCAGGCAGCATGTGGATCTCAGGGGATGATACTACAACTCAGGTTTGAAGCTGAGCTCTCATATTGGAAAATTATGTGTTTTTTCATTGAAGAGGCTACAGGCAACAGTGGCAGTTTGGTCAGCATGTAGATAATCACGTCATGTAGTATTAAATCTGACATATTAATCATGCAGATCAAACTCTTATTTTTATCAAATCAGTCTGTCGAATTGCCCATTTTGGCATATGACGGTATAATCTGATAATTATTTGTAGCTTTAGTTTGTTTTTTAGTGATCATGTTGAAGTGGATCTTCTTGTCTGAACATGTAAAAACATAGATAAAATCCAATATTTGTTGTTTGTGATTTCTCCATTATTTCTGTGCAATTTGCCTCGGAAATGTATTGGAGTAGAAGTATAAAGTAGCAGAAAATTGAAGTACTCAAGTAGGGTACAAGTACTTTGTACTAAATTGTACTTCAGTTAGAGTCCCCATGAAATAATGATGAGCTTTAATTCCAGTGGGATGGTCTTGGCATCCAAAAACAGCTCACTTTGACGCCCAGCTCTGGATTGACTGTATTTATTTTGATATATTTTTTTCCCGTTAGAAAAAAAAGTAAGAAAGTTAGTTTTGGATTGTTACATTTCAAGGTTAATATGCAACAACAACCTGAGAAGTATTTCAACAGGAGTACACCAGTGCAGAGATGGGTGACTAACTTTAATACTTTTACTGATTCATTCAGCATAATTTCCTGTGCCAAATTTCCACTCTTAAAATAGCAAACTCTGGCCACAGAGGGCTTGTAAATAAGTGCAGGGAAGTGGGGTTTTTTTTAGGGGAAAGAAAATATATTATGCTATGGAAACTCTTTACAATAGTACAATTTATGTAAAGCATAGACTGACATCTAGAATTTGAGTACCAGAGAGAAATTTCCTTCATTTGGACTTCTACTAGAAGCTTTTCTTCTTTGCAGACTTCAGCGTTTGTTAAGGCTCACTAATGGGCGCTTTGAACAATGAAGCACAATGCCCTTGCTCTCATTTACGCTGCAAGACTAATCCACTCACCATCAAACCATCAAAAGGTGTGAGACGTGTATTATGAGAGGAAATTAAGCAATTATTTCTTCTAAAAATAGTGAACACCTCCTCTTATTCACCCAACCATCCATCCAGCCGTCATGTTCTCAGAAAGCTGCTGAAGCTGTTGCCATGAAAACACCAAGCTGTGTTTGATATTGTGCTGCTCTCCTCCTTGGCCTTGTGCCTTGCTAATGGCGTTCTCAGCTTAACTTGTCAGGAATAACACAGCAGAACAATAGCTGGTAGCTGGAAGAGGACCCCTGGCATTCTTGTAGCACCAGAAGCACCGTTGTTAGGTAGTTGTTTTGTATGAGAGCCTGAATGGACCTATACACTCGCACCTTCAAATACAGATACATCTGTAATGTGTAACCATGCCCTCAGAGATGCACTGAGTGTGTGTTTGTCTTGTTTATGAATGTTATGAATACAAGAGGAGATACTTGGGTATAAAAGTTCCTGGAAATCGGGAGCTTGCAGAACAAATAGCTGCTGACCAGAAACAACACCACCTGGGCTCTATTTTTTACAAGTTTTGGGGTCTTAATGACTAATACTTACAACCAAATGTTTTGGAATTGGTCCAGTAGATCGCCGGGCAATTGCACCTGTGAAAAATCTGTCCACTAAAAGTGCTTGTTTTTGCCACTGACAGGCTCAGACTGTTATTTGAAGTGTCTCACAACATTATGGAAAGGATCCCTACAGAGAGAGACCGTTTTGTTAAAGAGTAAGATCCTTTCGTCCTCCTACAACAGCTCAACGTCTCGCGAGATTTCAGAGCGAGACTTTTCCTTGAGCGAGACTTTCTGTTTCTGGTTAAACAAAAAGGATCTTACTCTTTAACAAAATGTTCTGTCTCTGTAGGGATCCTTTCCAAAATGTTAGTGTCAGTGGCAAAAACAAGCACTTTTAGTGGACGCGCTTTTCAGTTGAAATAGAAAACAAGATATTTTGGTTTAACATGCAGCCAACTGACCATCAACATCTAGCTTAGCCCCGGTGGCTAAATGCAGCAGCACCACTTCAGAAGTCCTCACATCATGATGCAGATGCGGGGATCACACACCCTTTAAATCTGAACAAAACCAGGTGATTCTGAATGATGGTTTACCTGTAGCTGATGTTAGCAAGCCAGCTAAGAAGACACAAAAAGTTACTGGGAGTCGCATTTCTCCCCACACCTCCAGCCAGAGGAGGATTTTTAAAATCATTTATTTGTGACATGAGTGTAAAATACAAAACAGGCCTGTCTGCTATTGTATAAAACATACATTATTGATAATAAAAACTGCTAGATTAGTCACTTCTCGAACTGTAACTGTACTGTGATCATCGCTTTTTTTTTTTTAAATTTCACATCAAATGGTTCATGAACAATAAAGGATAGACATGCACACACTGGAAAAAGCTTTTACAGGTGCTGGATCAAAGACTCCAACAGAGGCAGAAAACAGATGCAGGATCCACACACACTATATTATAAGCTCTAAAAGCTCAGACACTTGTTCTGGCTGGCTTTTTTTTTTTTACACAAGAATATTTTTACGTTCATGCACAGTGATTATGAGTCTGTTCACTGCAGAAGTCTCCTTTTGTATCAAGTCAAGCCAGTTTGCCAGTTATCTTATAAGCACCAAAAGGTCACTATAAAGTTGCTCTTCTGTACCACAGACACTTAACTGGACTATTCTGGAGACATGGTGTTGTAGATATGTGGAGATATGTTGTTAGGGAATGTTGACACTACCAAACAACAGTCTGAAGGGTTTTGGCAAGCTCAGCAGTGCAGTTGGCATATTTTGAAAGGTGTTATAGTGTAAACTGTCAATGAACAGGCCAGTTGTAACTGAGACGCGGTCCAACAGCCTCCGAGGGCCTCCAGTCTGTTTTGGCTCGGCGTTGTGGAAATCACAGCGTGGGTGCGTTTGATCACTCAGACAGAACTGTCATGGCAGCTGGCCGCCGGACGGCTCCCAGACACCCAAACACAACAGACGGGCAGACACAGAACATCACAAGGGCCGTGTGGGTAAAACTGTGGAACAAGTGGAAGCCGTGCAGAGGAGCATGGGACATCGAACACGTACGCATGTCCCTGAGTTCAAGCCGCTGCTGGACATTTATTAGTAGGGAACCAAACATAGAGCTGGAAATTAGCACTTTCTTCTTCTCCTTCTCATTTTCCTCATGCTCCTTCTTCTTTGCTCAAACTGTCTTGGGTCCCTGAAGCCACAAGTTCCTAAGTAACCCTTATTTTGTTGGTGGGGTCCTATGCTCCCTGGCTGCTATATTTTTTCTGTCATGCCTCACTTTGGAAGCTGAAAAAATTCCTCCACCACCACCCCAAATGGGTAAATTGATTGCAATTTTATCAGCTAGCAAAACACTACTTGGTTGTATTTGATTGAAATTACATGAAGAACATGAACTGCATGTTTCTTTTCATGCATTCTCACAAGTTTCTGTTGAGTAAAAGTTCAAATTCAACTTTGCACAGATTTTACACACAGAAGGCACAAAGCTATTCTGCTATTTCGACAGTGAACTTTAGAGCAAGATGGGCATCTTTGTATTTTAGATTTGACTGAACCTATGAATAATGCCATGCTTCATTAATTCTAATTGTAAAACGATCACATCTTACAGAAAGTTAACCAGGTGCTGGACCGAGACTGAGCAAGAGTCAGAATAATAGTCAGAGTCCACACAATGAAAGCTCCACAGTTAACTGAGTGGTTTATCAGAGTAGATGGTATCAGATTAATTATGTCTGTAAGTATGTATTTTTGTGTATACTTATTGTGACACACTGTGAGTTTTCATAGTTGGTAAATTGTGATACATTTATTAAATTGCGCCTCGTTCACTGTCATGTCAGTTAAATCTTTGTTTATAATCTCCTTTGCACTCTTAACTTTCTCAGTATGACATTCTTCTTGTCGGCTGTGTTCATGCTCATGTACATTTTGAAAAATCTTAGAATACATCAATGTCACTTAATCCACTTCTACTGCGTACTTGTAATAGTAATCATAATGATAATACTTGTATTTATAGAGCACCTTTCAAGCAAAAAGCACAAAGTGCTTTCCAAGTTGAGGGAATTCAAAACATAAGCAACATTAGGGACAATTGTAAGAGGTAAATAATGCTGTAGACATTGTTTTAAAATGGTCTTAATTCAGGTTTACAATTGCATAGTGTAAGTGTTGTGTAATATTTTTCTTTTTTGTCCATAAAAGTAATCATTAGTCAAACTGACATATTGTTCTTGGAACCTCACCGTGGCTTTTGGCTATATTTGGCCTTGTTTTTCAAAATGGTGTGAAGTAAATACACAGAACAGGGTAGAGTTGCACATATACTGAGGCTGAGCATTAATATTTATCCCCTGCTGGGTCTGAGATGGTATGCTTGGTATGTTGGAAGCTAGGTACTTTCTCTCACCAAGCTTTTTCTCTCTCAAACACACACACACACACACACGCACACTTTCTGTCTCTCCCACACACATCAACCGTTTATTTTCCCTAAACAGGAATTATTGCTTCATTCAGCTGTTACTACTCCTGAGACGACCATGATTCACTCACATAATATTATACTGTGTTTGACTTGCAGTAACCTTTAGTGCTTAAGCATCCTTTGATCATGTGAGACACACAGATTTTGTAAGAACAGGCTTTAACTGCACATACTTAATATGTTAAGCACTAGTGTTGTCAGGGGATCCTTCCCTCTTTCCTCATTTCCTGCTAATAGAAAGCTCAGATCGGGTTCCAAGCCTTGTGAGTTGTTGCATCTTGTCAGTTTTATGAAAAACTCATTTGTCTCTGAGAAATAGGAGCATTTCGATTTTGGACTGTTTTCTGCTTATTCGGTTGCATTGGGAGTTTGCAGTTGGCTCTTATTTTGGAGAAGATATTGCAGGCTGAGGTAATAGCCAGCCAACTGGCACAGAGACACAAACATTGCTTACTCCAATGGGAGTACTAAAAGTAGGCATTCAAACTAGATATAAAACACCAGTTCTCAATGTGCAGCCAGCTTCATGTCCGTCTCACTGGACTGCTCTTGAATAGGCCTGTGCTGCTGCTTAAAGTTTGCTGGATTCTTACTCAATCATACAGTTCAAAGAATCACACACTTCACAGAGAATGGAGGCTGCGATCCACAATGAATTTAGTAAAACAGTGAGGTTTTTGCTGTTGAAAAAAAGGGTATAAAAAATGTCCATAGAAGCTTCTCAAGCCACTCCTGCAGTGCTTAGTATGTTTTAAACACTCATATTTTAGCCAAAGTATGGCTACATCCTCCACTGTCTCCTTCTCTCCCATTGGTCAAACCCGTTCCTTCCTAGCTCACTCATAGGCCACCATGAGGAACTCACCTCTGTCTTATTCCTTGGTTGATTCCTGTTTTTACTTATTTGTTCCCAGGAGGCATGTCATTCAAAGATACTACTTCCTGTGTAAACAAACCACCAGACACAAGGAAGTGATTTGGTACCTCATGATTCAATTTTCATTCACTTGTCCTTATTTTCCCTAAAAGCATAACTCAGTCATGTTCTGTGTTGTTGAACAGAAAGTACAGTGTCAGTATAGTCAATGGGCAAGCTATGGGTGGGTCTGGAACAAATATATTCATGCTCCATCCATGCTCAAACACACTGAGTATATGGATGGACAGAGGATGGTTTGAGAAGTTTATATAGACTTCATTTTAATGCTGTGTTAGCATACTAACATTTGCTAATTAGCACTAAAGACAAAGTACAGCTGAGTCTGATGGGAGTGTATAAACCAAAGTATCCAGCCACATAAAGATTTGACCTGATAATGGTGCTGGACAAAGCATTAAGGGATCACCAAAGCTTATACATTCATCCTGAGGGTAACATGAATGTCCGTACCAAATTTTATTGCAATCCATTCAACAGTTGTTGATACATTTCACTTAAAACCACAAATGTGTTATTGGGATTCATTCTCTGTACAAAATTGAAAATGTTTTTGGGAGAAACAGTCCAATTTTACTGTATAAATGATGCCACCAAAACTGTAGTGGTCTGTTTGAAAACAATTTAGGTGGCACCAGCCAAGGGAATGCAAGACAAGTATTACTACAGGATGAGTCGTCCCAGGGGGACACAGTGTTTCATATTGTGTTTCAACATTCAGGCAGACTAGGGGACGCCTTCTCAGGCCACTTCTTTTCTCTCTTTAAGCTCTGGGCTTCTCCAGTAACACGGTGTGTGTGTTACAGGATATTTGTAGCATTGTTTTTGACCATTTCATAAGGCTGTGTTGGTTCTGAGGCCTTAGGTAAGATGGAGACTGAATCCTCCTGGCTTTGAATAAACCTGTGTGGACAGAAAGAATTCCTACAAGTTGTCATTTCTTCCTTTTGTCAAGGTGGATAAATGTACACTGGGTGCACAGGCCTACTGGGGTATTAAAAAATGGATTTGTTTCCTGTCAGAATTTTCAATGCATTGGAGGAAAATAGATTTGAGTGCTAGGTGTTGACATCAAAGAGTGCCGCGCAGCCGTGTCTCCCGTATGGCCAGTGTTGAAATGCGAGGTCTATATTTGGAAGAATCTCCAGTTAGTCAGTGTCCCCTCTCTGTCTCTTCTCTTTTGAAGCATCGGATGAAAAATTAAACGTGCTTTTTCTTCTGTTTGTCGGTGGGCTTGTCTTTCTTCTTCAAAGGCATGGCTCATAGAATGACCTTTTTAGTTCCCAGGAGTTCAGCGTCTCCTGTGAGGCATCAGGGCTGCTTGAAAGCATTTGGTGTCCCTGTGTTGAAGTAGGACTCCTGAAATGTTCCCAGTCAAAGCTCTCAAACTCTGTTAAATATCTTCTTCTTCTTCACATTTGGTTCCTGAACAATATATTTTGTTTGGTGCTTTATGCTCTTGAGATGTCAGCAAGCTATGACATTGGAGGTCAGGGGACATGCAGAGGCATAATTTAGGGCATTTTCACACCTGATCCAGTATCAGACTTGTGTCTTCAGTTGTTGGGAAGGGGAATAAAAAAATAAATAAAAAATTAAAACCTTTCAATGCAAGTGTTTTGTGCTCTCAGTGCAAACATTGCTTTCAGTTGCCCGCTGACATTCTTAAAGCTGCAATAATCAATATTATTATATTAATGATGGATTAAATGACTGGATGTAATGTAAACGGGGGTCACTCGTAGTGATGAACCCACAGACATTTACTTCCGGACTTTGTAACCCCCGTCAGCTCTACCTGGCGCTTTAGTGTCTTTCAGCTGAACCAAACAGGTACAGTCTCAGTGTTTTCATCAATGTCATTTCCAGCGGCTGTATTAAATGAAAAATCCCTGATAAATCCACTGTACACACACCCAGCACCAAACGACAGACAAACAAAGTTAGCAACCAGCTGAAGAGCATAGCAGAGCTGAGCATTAAGCTATTAAAATGCCAGATATTTCCCTCAGGAGTTGGTGGAGCTCAAAACAGAGCTGAAAGGAGGGTGATTATTGGCCTTACATTCGTCAGGTGACTCCTAGTGGGCGCTCTGGTGGTAGTCCTTGGGTCCACCATACAGTTTACAGCATTCACATTAAATGATGGCATTACAAAATAGATAGATACATGATCATGTTCAGTATAACACGCAAACATTTACACATCACACCTGTAGAAAGAGAAAAAAAGTCTGGTAATGACAAAAAGGAAAAATCTTTCAGTATGTGTCTGCAAGCATGTAGGTGTAAGTATACTGTATGTAGTTTTACTGTATGCTTGTTTGTCTATGAAATACTATTTGTCTCTATTTGCTTTCTTTTTAGTTCAATGTATGTATCTATTTGTGAAGCACAGATATGTATTTTATGAAAGCAACATTGTCTTGTACCTTTGCAGGTGCCTAAGTTTATTGCTACTTTTCGATGACTAATGGATGATTGAATGATTCCAGACTATATACCACGAATATTCACATTCTCCTGTTAAATTATAGTAATGCTTAGTGTAAGTGCATGTAAGTAATGCAGTAGACTCCACATGATTATTTTCTAACGACAACTGAAAGCTTTTCATTTAATAAGTTAAATTTAATGTACAGCACTTTGCCTTCAGAAAGCAGAAATAACACAGGAGTCTAATAATAGCATTGTCATATGAAATATATTACATACACATAACTCATGCAACAAAACCTTTGGTTCATGCAATTTAATCCCCAGGTTTGTTCCTGGTTCCAAAGGCGTTAATATAGCAGCTGACAGCTTTTGAGGTAAAATCCGACAACAAATAACTGCAGGCCCTCACGTGAGAGACTTTCACCCTCTTGTACATTGCCCTGCAGAATGAGGCTGGCAGTGGGCTGCTCACAGTAATCAGCATGAAGCACATGACCTGCATTTATCCTTAAAGCACACAATGTGCCTCAGTGTGCTAACTAAGGGGGTGTACACTTGTAATCAATTTAATAATCTAATCAAAAGTAAAAGTAAGTATCTGTCAGACACTTTTGGCCACAATCACAAAAACAACAAGAACAAATATGAGCTTTGTAAGTTATTGGATTTTGTAGAATCTTAGGACCTAACAGCATGTATGAATGAATGCATTTTCTACCTCTTAAAACATTTGCAAAGCCTTCTTTTAATGTTTGTGGACTTGAAAAATTCCTGAATCCTATGTGGATTTAGCAGGGATTTTTATTTTGAAGGGTACCCCTCTGCAGGCTGTAGAAAAGTGTCTTGCTTCACACCTGTGCTCGTGTCTTGCCATGCGTCCTCGTAAGCCTGCTGGTAGAGCAAGTGATACAAACATTATGGGGACATGCTCATCAAAACATTGCTCTACGGCAGCACTAGTGGCTAAGAAGGTATCAAATGGATAACTTTTAATGTGTACCAATGTATCAAAACTGTGTTATCAGAAATACAGAACCTTGCATTACCACAGTGCAGAACAGTGTGGTTTGGTTTGGTTTAGTTTGGTTGCTGTCATCACTTGTGTGGGCTGGATATTAGCCGCCAGTCCTCCACAGACATCATGTTGGGCTTCTCTGAAAGATACACGAGCATAAATGCAGTCTGTTGGAAGCCTGGCGAGAGCTCGGGAGTAGAGGAGAAACTCGACGCCTTAGGGTGGATGCAAGAAACACTGAAAAAGAAAGGCGTGGAAGAGACGTATGAGGGTAAAAAAACGCAGACTGGGTAAATATTGACACCTGGGATGTCTTCCTCTGTTGCGTTTATGGCCTCGGCTGGCAATTATTAATCACCCACCAAAATAATGTTGGTCACACACACACACACACGTTGGACTGGCACCAGCCATGGTTACTATCATTGTTCCTTAATTGCAGACTTGATATATAATATCAATGATATATATATAAATATATAGGGTTTCTTGCATAGTTGTTGCTCTGGATGTGAAATGAAACCATCCACCTCAAGTTTGGAACTTGTGCTTGTGGCGAGAAGAGGTTTTTGAATGGCTGGCAGCGTGGTGTCTCCACCCTCCCTGACACTGACGTGTTTGGTTCCAGCCAATCCTGGCTGGCAGAATGGCTTCTAACAAACAACCACAGAACACATTAGCCCCCATAGCTCTAGCCTTCTTTTAAATTACTGAAGTTGATGGAGCCATGCTTTCTTTACAGGAGATAATGAGGTAAATGTTGGGTGTTTCGATGATCATCACTCATGATGTCCACTAACAAGTCATATGAAGAACATTTTAAGAGGGGTAAAAAAATCTTCCTTCAAGAAAGAGAATGTGACAGCCCAAACACGGAGTAAGACCCAAGCGCAGGAACCACACAGGCGATGAAGGTACAATTGAAAGAGAGTCCTTTACTGGCAGATCCAAAGTCATACACGGGTAGAGCAATAAACAGGGCAGAGGTACAGACAGGGAGTAGGCAAGGGTGAGTCCAAAAACCGGTCACAAGGTTCAAAACACAAGAGGCAGGCAACCAAATCCAGAGGGCAAAGGCAAAGACCGAAGGTAACAAGCAAAGGGTCAAAAACACAGGGGAGGTCAAAAACGGCATAGGTACGCTGGAGAGCTTGATACAAGGAAACAAGACAATCTGGCAAAGGACAAAGGGAAGAGGACACACACACACACACACGCACGCACACACGCACACACGCGCATGCACGCACACGCACACGCACGCACGCACACACACAGCTGATTGGTCATGAGGCACAGGTGACTGGGGAAAATAGGCGGGAAAAAGAACAAAGACAGGAAGTAAATAGAACAATGAAAACCACACACGGGACTTGTCAAAATAAAACAGGAAATGCTTAAGAGTCTGATGGATGTGTGACAGAGAAGAGCTGACACCAGATTAAAGTTAGTATTTAGTTAGTTAGGAACTTTATTGTCCACACTGCAACTGACAATTGATGATGACAGACAGCAAAAACACACAAACAACATGATTAAAAAAAAACATGAATACAGTAAAAACAAAAAGGGCTAGATGTCGGTGAAATCTTAAGTAGGCTAGGCATTCAGCGTAATTGTATTCTGCAAAAAGACTTGCTGAACACAATTCTCAAACATTTTTAAAGATTCGTCAAATCTCAAGAATCTCTAAATTAAGAAATGGTCATCATACAAAGAAAATGAAATCTTCTGCATGAATAAACGAAAGCAATTTTTAGTAAAAGTAAATAGAGGTCATGTTACTGGACTGTTCTATAATCTATAGTCTGAGTTGGGGCACTTTCCACAAATCTCTGTTTGGTTTCATATATCAGTGGTGTTGATGTGGTCATGTGCTGAACAGCTTTCTTTATAAATGAGACCACAGGACTGCACTTTGCTCAACAGAGACACATAATGTGACAAATGGTGTTGAGTACTTTGTATGTGTAGATGTTTATTTTCTGGTGCTCATTGCTGCAGTGGCCTCCATTAATCAGATAACAGAAACAAGGATATACAGCAGAGTAAAGAGTAAAATACCCGTGGGAGTGCCATTAGGCAAACAGCTTTTTTTTTGCCTGGAGTGTTACATCACATTTTCTCTCCTCAGTGGGAATTCAGCTGTTTGTGTATCATAATCTGCATTAGCTTGCTTGGGGCGCAGGTACTTGGTCATTTGGGGACTTTGAGTTGAGTTTAGGTTGGTTGTGTTTTAACCATTTACTATAAAAATGACTTGCCTGAGTGCTCTTGAGCGTCTTTGGTTCAGCAGGTTTTGAACAGTATGAAGATGAGTCAGCGAGAGCGGTGTGAGCAAAACAATATGCATGAATCACTGAGGGAAATTACTGAAAATGATCTTCCCTGATTATGTATGTTAAGTTTGAGAAGACATTGATTCATTTACATCCATGAACGGCGATAATAAGCAGAGACCTCATCAGTTCTCCTCTGCAGTTATTTGATAATAGATTTCTGTGTTCTTACCCTGGGGATGATCTCTCTGTTAAACATGGGAGCCGTGTTTTTCTGCTCTCACTTTCCCTCCGTGGCGAGGAAAAGCCCATAGGTTTCCAAATAAGGCCTGCGTGAACGCTAGCAGTATTAATAGAATAAGACTGCTGCTGGGGAATATTTGTATTGACCTGTTGAAAGACTTTATCTGATGCATGCCGTTTCCATGGCAGTGTGGGGGCGGGATGCTACGAGGCCGCGGTGGAGCTCCATGTGCAGCTGCAGCTGGCCGGCTAACTGCACTGTAGGTAGCAGGAACTCACCTTTAAATGTCAAATTTGGACGGTTTCAAGCTGATTTAAAGCAGGAGTCTGTGTTTTCCACATTAATTTTCATGCTCTTAACAGAGACACACAGACCTTTACACTATCACAGTCATGCTCCTGCCCCTGAGGGGTTTTGTACCTGGCAACAGTTCTCCCTGGAGCAAAATAGCACATCCTTCTTTGCTGATTATGTGCCTCAAACACATTTGTTATGCTAATAAGCCCCTCATGGACAGGAAAACATAATGACTTAAAAGGAAATACATTCTTGTTCACTGAATGCAATGTCAGGCCTTCTCGTCAACCTTTTAAGACAAAAAAACATTGTCACTCAGATTAAAAATGTGTGCAATAATATTACAATATTAATTAAGAGATTAACAATTAAGATTCTGTAACAGTTTTGCCTCTCAAACGTGGACATTTACTCGACATTATGCGGAGAAATCCTTCTGCCTGAACTTTCTCTGTGTGCTGACAGGATTGTCTCTTCGATGCGACTCTGTCATGACTCAGATGGATTTCTTCTCCATGAGGCCATTTGTCACCTCTCTGTTCTAATCTACATACAGTATATTTGGCTTTTCAACCACGGCTGGCTACACTAATTATGACAAATCTCCTTTGAGCTGCTAAATGTGTTAACTGAGCTGCATGGGTTATGAGTTATAATAATGAAGTTCTTTTGCAGGGTTGCAAATGTTATCGTTTTTATTCTGACATAAAATAGATTTTTCAAAAATATTATTAATTGTACAGCCAAAGTAAAGAATGCCATGGGAAATAAACCTCTGTTGAGCAAGACTGCTTATCATGGCCTGACTGTATTTATCTACAAAGTCATTTGTCTTCTGTGGGTCAGTCCAGTTCAGCTCGACAGTGTTTCAGTCAGATAGGTTAGAGGCAGAAATAACAAAGAGTAACCTTTTCTAAATTCACCACCCTCTCTGTCTCACACCTCATTTCTTTATTTTCCTTGGTCGTGCCTCACTTCCAGGCTAGTCTTCCGCCAGCCACTCCTCCCTCTGAGTGTGCTTGGGTTTTTGCATGGAGACCTGCTGAGGGGTTTTTGACTTGATAAAGACGTGCTGTGTTTGTTCAGTTTGTTCCGGCAACAGAGAGGCCCGTGGTGTGAATGTGATTCAGCTGGCTGATTCAGCCCATTAAATGGCTCTGTGAAAAGAATGGGCTACTGGCTTTGGCTTGCTGCTGGCTGCCAGTCCCAGGACCCACTGTATGCCTGGCACTGAATGGAAACAATGTCTTTTAGCACTGGTGCCTTGGACACATGACAGCTTGCAAGCTGTTTGATAGGTGGAAACTTGGACAGGGTCTATGAAACCTGAAGGTACTGATTAGCTGCAAATTGAAAATTGAAGTTTTAGTGGGGCAGACACACATGCAAGTGGAAGTTGACTTATTTAGATTTCTAGAGGTGTTAGTTTCTTTGAATGGATTTTCAATAAGAGCATGCATCACTAAGTATAATATTTCCTTTCATCCCGCCACTCTCCATGTTAAAAGAAAATCCCTGTCTTAAGTATTTATCATGCATGATCAGAAATGCGGTCATGCATTTACATGGTCAAGAATTCAGCTTTCTCTAGCTTGGAATATCAGGTTTCTCTAATCACCTACCTCGATTACAGAAACCTCCTTTACTTAACCTCTTGGTCCGGAGAGCCCCCGTATACGGGGGCAAGACCGCCTACGCGTATGCAAACGCGTCACAGGGCATTTAAACACGTGACGACATAGTCATGTGACACACCGTTTTGACCAGTAGAAGCTCGACTAGTTAACCAGCGTAACCATTAATACCTAAACGAAACACAAATCAAACACCAAGCAACTGACTGACTGTGTCGCTAAAAGCGTTCTCCGCCTGAGCACGGTGCATGCCCGCAATCACAGCGGTCCCGATATCGTTCAGTTCACGCTAGCCTCATAAACAACACATCAAATTAACACTTAGATCCCACAGATTCTAACAGTATGACTCCCATCACGGTACGGCCAAAACTCACTGAATAACCCGTCGAAGAACAACAAAAACACACTTTCCTTCGTACATTTGCAACTACAAATTGTGTCTTACCTTTGCTGTTTTTGTAATCAAAAGTTGTCTGGTCGCATAAAACCACTAGTAATGGCTACTCCAATGCCTCTGGGTCATTTTGAGTCGATTCCAGCCATTTTCTGTTCATTTGCATGTCATGGGGAAGGAATTGCAGTAAGCCGACGCCCCAGCCTTCCATGCGAACACACGGTCTATGTCTCCATCTAGTGGTTGAATCGTAGTTTTGACACAGATTTACTCAAGCGTACTATTTTGTAGAGGTCCTGGCCTTTCAATAGAGGGGTGAACCGTCCATATCGACCAACGGGATCCCGAGATATTGATGCGCGTGACAGACATACGCATGACAGTATCAGCTCAGGTTAGCTTAGATCATTACGCAGCAGAACACAAACAACGGCTAGCTTATTTTGTTCGTGTGATCATTCCACAGCATTTTCAGGCTAAATGAAGGCCAATCACAAGGCAAATCATGGACAATAACATATTATAATAACATTGTACAATTTCTGGTTTCTAAACATGACTCCACTAAGACCTCTCTAACTTTGCTCTGCTTCACTTGATGAGACTCTATCTTGGCACAGGTAATGTTTAGATGTTGTACTATGGTTTGCTAGAGGCTTTGGGCTGCAACTGCATAATTCCAGGGGGATATTCACTCTAAAAGTGTACAATATTGTTAGGCGGAAATGAAATATTTCATTTATTCTGTGTTCCATCTCCATTTACCCTGACCCAGTAACATCTATACTGATGCTTACACCTCTGCAGAAATCTCACATGTGTTATCTTTATTATGATACCAAGATTATTCATATAGACCTTGTAGTTGCAGAGATATCCTCTATTCATTTGTCTGCTGTTTTAGCTGTAGTGGCAGCAGTCTTTTTATTTGTTACAGTTATAGACTGAACACACTAAAGTGTAATGAAATTGTCATAAACTCTTAAAACCCCATATGTCTAATTTTAGTCTCTGCTGTGTCTATGTTTTCAGTGATTTTGTATCTATCTGTATTGCTAAGAGCTCACTGTTGTGTTGTAATGTACTGTAACATTTCTTTCCTCTTTGTACTCTGGTCTCCTCAGACAAACTGCTAGTACAGCTAAAATGTAAAACACACTTTTTTTTTTCAAAGACCTACCTGAAGGGCCAGGTGTAGATTCAAAACTAAATGTATGTTCATATTCTTGCACCAGATTCATAAACACCTGCCTACATATTGTTCTGTGTTACAAATCCTCAGTCTCCAAGAAGTTGTGCACCTGTTTGGAGTAGAACCAGACTTGCTCTGTCCTTGGTCATTATGCACCAGTAATGTCATCTACAGCAAAGCAGTCTGAACTCAGTGCTGTAAGTCATTAACAGGCTACTGACTGATGACAGGTCAAATTTATGACATGTACTATCTGTTTTATACTCACATTACTGCATGATAGGTGTGATAATACGTCAAGTCAAAAGAAACCCAATTACCTTATCTCCGTCACATTTCTGTATCACACAACTCACTGAGAACATGTGGAGCTAAACATATTCTTACAGAATACCAGTCTCAGTTTGAAAAAAGGTATATTCAGTCTTTTGTGTGTGCAGTATGCATCACATCTGGCCCCAGATGTTAAGAAATGTGAATGTTAAAGGTCTGATGAACTGGGCAGAGGCCCTATTGTGTTCTTATAGTAATAGCTTATTTATTTTCTTCAGAAAAGAAAGAAAAAAAAGAAAGACAGCAGCACCTAAAGTAGTCTCTTGGTTCAACTGCATAGGGAAGGTTAATGTTCAACAGGGCATAAAATCTCTCAGCTGGATGCATGCAATTAAGAGGGATTAACTGACCAGTTGTAGTTTATGTTGGTAGAGAGCAAGAGGAAGGAGAGAGAAAGAAAGGGAAAGGACAAGTGACAAATGTCCCAAACAGGATTTGAGCTGTCAGGTTCACATGGGTGCCCCCTCTTAGCGCTCTTACTCCTTCTCTCTCACCCTCTTCCACAGATAGTGTCCAACGTGCTGATCTTCTCCTGTACCAACATCGTGGGAGTGTGCACCCATTACCCCGCTGAGGGCTCCCAGAGGCAGGCCTTCCAGGAGACCAGGGAATGCATCCAGGCTCGCCTCCACTCCCAGAGGGAAAACCAGCAGCAGGTGAGAGAGAGAGAGAGCACAGATTTATGGTGATTAAATCAAATGAATTTGTCTTTTAAAGGAATGTTTTGAATATGAAACACTCACCTCCTGTAGGCTCTGAAAAGTGTGTACAGTAGCCTTCTTCTTTGTGGAGGACGTCAGCTGTAAAATGTTTGTTTAAAACAGTATCTGATTCTATACTTGAGATATAAAAGATTGAGAATGGCCGTGCAGCCAGTGGGCACAAACTACATTGGTATGATGCCATGTTTGCTTAGGTTTTTATATTTTCAGTATTTAAAAATGGTGCTTCTTGCTGGAACAAATGTACTTAAATTTGTATGAAACACTCATCCTCACAGTTCCTTAACTTTATTTTTACAACAGGCCACATGCTCATAGCTTTAGCTAACACATGGGATGTCTTAGATTATGTATCAGCAGAATGAATTAAGAACGTGGAGGCCCCTTCACTCTCAACACCGCCTGTTTAATTCCTGCAGTTCCTGCAGAATATAAAATATGTATTGAAAGTGTCACTATAGGAGCTTATAAATAAAATTATTTTGCAGCTGCAGGGGAACATCAAAAGAGACAGAGTGCACACGTGTGATTCCCTGACATACCTTACATGTGCGTTTTTTAATTTCAAAAGTGATGCATTTTCCATCTGAAGCCATCAGTTTGCCTCCTCTGTCAAACCTGAATTACAAGGAAGTGGCAGCGACTGGCGCACACTGAAACTCTACACAGCCCAACATACTGTATACTTACCCATCAGCAAAGCATTGATCACGGAGTCTTACAAACTGTTACCCTTCTCTAGCATTAACACGCAATAATAGAATGAGCTGTCCTACAATAAACCAGGTGCTTCTTCCTCTCCAATTTAGGGCAAAATAACCCAACAGGCTATTAAAATCCAGATCTGATTTAATTGGCACAGCTGAGACACCGCTGAGTCATTTTGGTTGTTATTTTGTTCTTAATTCATCCCAAACTGGACAAAAAAAAAGCTCTACATGACAATTTGTGGCAGAACGTACTCTGTGTTGTAATGGATAAACTGTAGTTGGGAAACATTTCACCTTTGTGATCTGCCATTTTAACGCACATATTCTCCTAAACTCCTCTCACCATCTCTCTGCAATAGAGTTGCGTAGTGGAAGAAGCTGCTGATTTCTGGAAGTATTTTCCCTTCTGTAAATGACCTTTTTGAATTTTATAAATACTACGGGTTCATATAGGCTGTCAGTTTTAGTTATTTCTACTTAATTTCTGAGAAATCAAGTTTTTTCAACCAGTTTGGCATGGCGAATGGCTCTGAGTACAACAATACCCATAATCCTCAGCCATCATTGCTGTGGAGAAGAAGCCTGTCAGAGGCGCGAATGCTTTGCCGTTGCAAATGGGAACAAAAAACACTGCACCACAGTTTCCAATTTCACCCAACATTGGCCCACGTTCCACAAAAAATAATCTTTATCTTCTGCTCACCGTTAGCAGCGTGTGACAGAACTTTAAGCTTGGTTATTGGATGTTGAAGCTTCAAAGCCTCCACCTCTTAACTTACTTATACTTGTCCATTGAACTTATTCCAGGAGCGTCTCCTGCTCTCTGTGCTTCCTCGCCATGTTGCCATGGAGATGAAAGCAGACATAAACGCCAAGCAGGAGGACATGATGTTTCACAAGATCTACATCCAGAAGCACGACAACGTCAGGTAACACACCGGGGGCAGCCCCTGCTTATACAAACCTTTTCTATTTAAGGCTGCATTGAGTGAGTCTTGGCCAAAAGAGGAGAGAGATGTGACTGAAACAAAACTCACAACAACAAGCCTGGTATACAGTATTACTACAGTGTATATCTTCTATGCATATCTACAATATGTTACTTAGTATAATGAGTTTGAGTTTTTAAGGTGCTTCTGAATCTGATTGAGAAAAGTCAGAACTCTGAAGTCGATTGCAGGTCAAATAGAAAATATGGACCTGCTGCAATAATGTACGTGAAAGTGAGTGGACTGCTAGTTAGAATCTCTCTGCCATTCATTTACTGTTGATTGTCATGTGACTTTTACAAATAATGTTATTTTGGAGTGCCTTGGTAGCCCCCCCCACACCTCTCCCCCGTTTCCTGTCTTCTATGCTGTCCAATAAAGGTGAAAAATCCCCCCAAAAATAATCTTTAAAAAAAATGAAATGTTATTTTTATCCAAATGTAACCCTCTGAGGATGCACTGGTGATTGTTTTTTTCTTGTCAATGATAATTCTGATCTAGATCATTTTCAGACTCGCCTGTATTTTAAGGTGATTTAAGTTAATATTCAACTAAACTTTAAATCATTAAACCATGTTTTACTCATCCAGGGACTTATTTAAAGTATGCAACACAGCTGGGATTAAATTTAAACCTGATTTAAGTATTTTATCAAAGTTTAGCTAAACTATGATGGAGCCTAATCTGAATTAAATTTAAACCTTCTGGTGCAACCCAGTGTTAAAGAAAGGCTTAGACCTGCTTAGAGAGCAATCTCACCACTCATAATGACACAAGTATGTTTGCTGTTTCAGGTTCATACCTCTCATGCTCATACCTTCGAAATTTTCACAAGGAGAAGGCAGAGGCGTTGAGAACCAGTCAGTATCTCTGTCTCATCAGTTAGTCCACACAGTGTGAAAGAAATGTTTAGAATCATGTTGAGTTCAAAACAACGTTTCAAATTCTGGTGCAGCAGAATAGTAAAATAAACCATGATTTAATCAGCGTTAATCCAGAATGGTGCAGCCCACCCACAGACAAAAGCAGAGGAGGAGGGAGAAGTGCAGGCGTTGCCATGACAATAGGCTGCATGGTATTTTCCCATGAGTATTTTTCACATGTCTCCACATACAGTATCAGTAACCGTACAGAGTGTAATGTCATTTGAAATGTAATGAAAATATTGTCAACTAGAAATTAGAGTAAACTCTGACCTCCAGTTGCTGGTCACCATAAAGCAAACAACCAAGAATATAAACAAATCAGTTTTAAGAAATCATAAAGTTTAAATAACTTAGTCATTTTAAAGCAAAAAGTTATAGATCCATTGTTTACATTATTGTAACAATATGTCTTTAAGACCTATTTCTACCTAAAAAGGCTGATAAACTTTCCTCCAAAACTTGTAACATATTCCAAAAAAACAGGGTTTGTGCTGATATTCCAAAAATCTAAAAGTTACACACAATGACAGATGCATGTTTACTATATTTCAAGCTTTCAGCTTTACTGAAATGACACCTCTGCTTCAGGTGTGTTAGATTTAAACAGTGGTGGTTTGTAAGACTGAACATGTGACATAAATTCTGTATCAGCACTGAACACCTGGAACATTATTATGTGGACAGGTTCAGGTCCTTCGATTAGTTCAGATAATGACAGGGAGGGTTTGTGTCTTTAAATGGCAAATACTTCCTTAAGAAGTGGAATGTCCCAGTATTTGCTTTGATCGATTATTTTTGGTTTGTTGTATGTTGTTCATAAATTATCATCTTTTTCATCTGTTGCCTCCAAGTTTGTTCCACATGTTAAGCCCAAGGAAGAATTCATAATGTAAATCTAATGTTTGAATTGCTTCCGTAATGTTAAATGTTGGCATGAACAACTGTTGGGTCATTTTAAGTGTTCCTTCCTTTACTCTTGAAATTAAGCAATGTTCTGTTTTACACTAATTTGATATTAATGGATACAAAACATTCTTCAGTAGCGGTCTGAATGCTTCCAGAAAACTGAAGCAGTTCACATACACACTCTTGTAAGTGGTCAGCACTGATAGATAAGTGCTGATGTTCACCTTTGCAAACCGCCGCTGTGCAGACCAATTGATGCTATTGAGCAATCAGCTGCTCAGTAGCCGTTTCCAACACCTTTATCTTTATCTCCATCTGATGATAGTTTTAGGGAAAGAAGGTAAAAGCTTGAAACATAAAACTTGCCTCTGTCATTATTTGTAGTAACTTTACTCCTACAGCGTAGCATATATCTGCTAAATAAGCACTGAGTAAGTGAGCTTGAAGGTTCATTATTGACCTTGGAAATAGCAGTAGCAAAACCCCTTTCAGCACAAGGTCCCATTTATTGGAAATTTTAGAGCTTTCAGCCACATCTCATGGCCTCCATCACCATCAGTGGAGTTTGCTCAGTCGTCAGGGAGATGGTTCAGTTCTTATCACGTGGTCTAAGGGGCAATCCAAACAGAAAATGTTTTTGAAGCGTTGTTTTGGCGTCCATTACTCGCCCGTCTCACAGAACAGATACACTTCTATTTTGTCAAATATCACTCTCCACTGTTTATATGTTGTGCACTTAATAACAGTATGTAGGCCTCCAGTTTTATTATGTGCTTTCTGGTTTCACTATGGACATAAAAATAAAAATAATGATCAATGCAGTTACTCCCTTAATGGAGCCTGCGTGAAAACAATTGTTGCTCAGTAAATGTCTGATGTTACTCAGCCTGGTCTGACCGCTGTCCTCTCAGCTAGTTCTGAGGACAGTGATGTCCGGTGAGGATTGAACGAATGGACGCTTCAATAGTGTTTACGTGCCACTGATGTCTTGCTTTTGATGTGGACTCCCAGTACGTATGGAATTTCCATCATGTGATAACAGGTGGTCGTATATGGGGAGGAGATCATAACCCCTGTCTCTGTTTAAAGATAGTCTTTGGTGTCAGATGTGAATGACCTCCTTGATCTTTTTCTGATCGTCCATTGACTCCTGACTGATGACTTTGACCTCTTCCTTCTCGATGCTTTGAGCGGTTTTGGTGTGATGTTCACAGGCAGCGGATGTTGGTTGTTTCCGTTGTGTTCACTCAGTCTCGTCTGTGGTCCAGGCTCCATGCAGTTTCAGCGATGCAGTGTTGAATCACTGGTTTACCTCACTTGGGTGTGTATGATGTGGCTTTGCTCTAATAGCTGTGAACAGTGAGATCATAAAATAGGAGATCATTTTATACTGTGTAATCCCACAGGAGAGATGCAACTGTCGTTAGGTTTGGCACCACCTTGTGGAGTAACAAGACACTGCATCAAGGTGACACTGAGAAACACACTTGTTATAACTGTGTGTGTGTGTTTGTGTGTGTGTGTGTAGAACAACAGCAGCCCAAGTATCAAACTGCGCAGTGCGAGTTTTATGGCCTGTAGCTGTCACAGTCAGGTGGAAGCCCAAACCTCGATACATAATAGGTGCTATTGAAGCCCTTTATCACTTTGATGTGTCCCTTTGAATCCTCAGTTAGATCATCAGGTCACACACTCGGAGCTCCTGGACACAAAGGTCTTTTCATCACTATTATTGCGATCATATCAGTAATTATCCTTTTTTTTTGTTGCCGAAGTTTAAGAGTTTGGTAAAGGTAAGAGTGCAGATTGTTTTTGGAGAGTGGGCATGTGACAACCAAACAAGACACATGAGCACTTACGAATGAGCGTGCACACACAGAGGTTTAGCCAAAATAACAATGCAGCTGTTTTGCCTGTAATTAAGGGGCAAACGCCAAGAAGTTCATGTTGGTTCACAGTGGATGTATTCATTGCTGCAGCTGTCAAGGTTAAACTAAATTCTGTAACCTGGAACTCATTCTTACCTGTGAAGAAGTTACTAGAGGAGACAAACTAACAGAAATCTGCATTTTCAACTGGAGCAAACAAACCCAAGAGACAAAAAAGAAGTGGAAGTGTTGGTTTGGTACCGTAAGGTGTCCTACTGTAGGTTTTTTTGTGACTCAGCGGGGAGTAGGTAGCACATTAGCAGCATCCGGTAAGCTTGGCTGAATTCTGTCTGTGGTTATGAGTGTGTGGTTAATGGGTAGCTAACCAGGTGTGAGCGGGCCTGTCGGGGAGCGGGCAGCGGCTTTTGGTAATTGGAGCTCTGCTGAGAGGCCGAGTAACAACAGGAAGAGAAGTGACAGCTCCGACTGCTGCAACTAAAGAGTAAGAGGGGAAACAGAAGGAGGTGGAGAGGGAGTCGCTTGGGGCCTGGACCTGGCTGCTGCAGGAGATATGTATTAGAGGCTGTATTTTTCTACCCATCTGCCTGTCCTCTATTCTTTATTCAGGAGTCCTGAGCACTCAAAGACAGAGGTGCCAGAGTTGTTCATTTTTCACAGATGAACCATAAAAGGCACATAATTATACCTTTTTGAGCCAACATAAAGGTACAAGTAGTTTCTGATTTTTCGGCCTAACTACAGTTACCAAAGTCAGCTAAGGTAGCGCATTGAATGAATCACCTGGGTGGTGCAGGGGGAAAAAAGCACGTCTACTGCTGGAGAGGTTCAATTCAGTTCAAGTAACGGTGCCTCGAGCTTGGCTCCACTGAAAACAAGTTGGTGAGGAATCAGGTCCTTGTGGCAGCACTACCATCTCCTGCTGGTTGCCTTTCTACACTGCAGAGCTCTTTTTAAGCTTTTAGGGGCAAGTCCAAGTCAAATCTTAAGTAAAAAGACCTTGAGGGCACGTCAGGTCACAAGTCTTTATAAGCAAATTTCAAGTCAGTTGGTCAGTCTGTCTGTGAAATATCTCAACATCTACTGGATGGTTTGGCACAAAACCTTGTACACACATGCATGGTGCCCAGACGATGTATCCTACCGACTTTGATGATCCGCTGACTTTTCCTCTAGCACTATTATTGGGTAAAAATGTTTCCAATACTTTACCTGCAATATTAGCTAATGACATGCCCATCAGCCCCTTTAGCATTTAGCTCAAAGCACTGCTGTGCCTCAGGTGC
The DNA here is from genome assembly GCA_008360985.2 of Macquaria ambigua. Taxonomy (NCBI): domain Eukaryota; kingdom Metazoa; phylum Chordata; class Actinopteri; order Centrarchiformes; family Percichthyidae; genus Macquaria; species Macquaria ambigua. The sequence continues at coordinate 230,842 of VMKM01000625.1, read as the reverse complement.
AGCCTCACAGAGCCATTAGCATGGCCTTCAACACACAGGCCTAATAATGAAATATGCAAGGTATATGGATATGAAAAATCTGCCTGCAGACTTAGTTATTTTTCTGTTTTGTCAGGATCAAAAGATTTGAATGGTTCTGCTTTCAAGTCTTTAGTCATCTTTAGCCAGTCAAGTCTTAAGAAAGTCAAGTCTCTGGGCAATCAAGTCCTAGTCCAAGTGTCAAGTCTAGAGCTCTGCTACACTGTCTCCATCTGTCTACACCCTCCCTAGGCAAGAGTGGGAATTAGTGAACTTGGTAAAGAGCACAAAGGGCATCACGCTGGATTGCTTAATATTCCCAATTGATTTATATTATTGTTTAAAGGTAAATCGTTGTCACCTGGGGTACATAATTTTAGTTTTGAATGTATAGTTGGTAACATTAGAGGTACTATTGATTTTCAACAAATGGTACCTTAATGTATTGTTCATGGTAGGGGTCCAGTAAAAAAATGTTGTACCCAAAAGGTACAATTCTGCTGTACCTTTTCCTGAGAGTGCGGCATCCCATTTGTGTTTGTCCTCTGGAGTAAAATGATGTCCTGTGGCTTAAACAATGAGGCCACAATGTGTGCTGACTAAGGTATTATACAAGAGGGCTTTGAAGCGGATGTTTTGATGCTACCGGGTCGCCCTGTGAGCATTTGGGAAATATTCAGAACACTGTGACTGTTAACTGCTGTTGCTGTTATGTAGGCCAGCAGCACCCTGAAGAGAAAGACATGGAAAGAACATTTCATAAATTAGGGGAACTGACCTTGCCTTTGTTCTCCATGTTCTAATTGAAGTAAGGACAAGAACTGACACTGCACAGCAAGCACACATGGTTTTAGTGTGTGTAATGCAGTTAATTATGCGCCTGTGTGTTACATAAGGCCGTTCTGGTGATGCTGTTGGAGTCGGGCCTGACCTGAGAATCTGTCCTTGGTGAGCAGACGGCAACACACAAGCACACAGCAAACATACAACACACTAATCAGTCGATGTTCACCGCCTTTATACGCGTGTAAAGATGAGATTGCTCGTCTTGCTAGGGTAACAAAACACACAGAGTTTGCCACTGTAATGTTTAAATAAAGGAATATTTAGCCTATTATTTGGTATACTTTTAAATTCAGCTTGGAGGATTTATATCCATCCTAAACAGGTGTCCAGATACCGGCCGATACATGCTGTAAACCTTCTGTTTTGCAAGATTTAGCAGGTGAGAGGGAGGGCAGTGTAAATACACAACAAAGTTGGCCAAGAAAAGAGATAGGAAAGAAAGACAAAGGGAAGACAGGGAGATAGAAAAGAACAGGAAATGAAAACTGAATGATGGAGTAAGAGAGAAAGAATGCGAAGCAGAAAATGTCTGAACCAGACGACGATGAAGAGGGCTGATGGTTCTGTGTGAGATTTTTTTTTTCCTGGCTGAGGTTAGCAAGCCACCAGCAGAGCAGTGGGGTTAAGCAGCCGGGGGGGGCAGATAAAAGGCAGCTGGCTGGTGGCAGTGCTAGTGCCAGTTGAGAGGGGATCGCAGGGTCAGGCAGTGCCAGCGCAGCACAGCTTTGGTTCAGCTGAGATCTGACCCAGAAGAGATTTTGCAGTGGTGGCTCTACAAGCAGGAGAAGGGGCCGCCTGTTTACTCTCTATTTGTCTTCTGTTTTTCCATTTTGTCCTTGTCAATCTGTTTCTCTTTACCTCTTGCTAAGAAATACATTGCCGCTGCCTTTTCTTACTCTGATGAGGACATGCTAGTTGCTGCACCTTATTTAAAAGCTCCTACTATAACTGTGAGCTCCAGATCTCATCATTCCAGATCCTGCTTTCATCCTGACTGAGTTGTATGTGTCTGCATCTATTGTAGGGTTACACTATTGTGTTTGTCAAACATTGATAATGTATCAGTATTGTCCTTTTTCTAAGATATCTGCATGGATATTGTTGCATTACCTCTTTTCTTTTTTTATTTTAGAGATGATGTACAGGCACAGGATGGTCCAACTCTCTTTTCCAAGGCAACATTTAATACCACCACAAAATATCAGCTTCAATTTAAAAGATTAAGTTCAAAATAGCATTTTATTTATTTGTATTCAACCATTTTTTAACCCTTTTAATGGCCACACCCCTTTTGGGGTGGTCAGACTGTTTTTTATAGGTAATTCCTTGCAATGAATCTGGACATAACTATATTACATTTTTGGTTTGTCAGACGGCTTTAAAGGTAGGTTGACAGGGAGGTAGGGAGGTTTTAGTTGTATACTCTGGCCACAACTAATGACCACAGTAGTAGGTTTTCACATATAAGGAATTTGCTTTGGTGTATTGGTATAATAAATGAGCATAAATATATACAGATATATAAAATAAAGCCACTAAAAGCAAGTACTGTAAAGAAGCAAGTCAAGAATACAAATAGAATAAATAAAATAGAGAAAATTAGCAATAAAAAAAGTCAAGAAATATAAAATAAAATAGAATAAGATAAAATTAGAAAAAACTGTACAATAATATGAAAAAGAAGAGCTGTACATTTTATGCAGAATGTGCAAAATATTAACTCAGGGATGTGCAAAAGTTCACAGTATGCAGTGTATGCAAAGATAATTGTCTAAAGCCATGCAATATACATAAAAGCTTTTACCCAGTTACCCAGCAAACATTGCAGGCTTTATGTCTGTCCTGGCATCAAAGGGAATAACCATTCACACTTTTTATATTAATGTATTACATAAGTATTGTGGTAATATCGCTTTAATGGCTTCCTAAATGGCAAAATGTCAATTCCTCAGCGTGCATGAGGTTAAAGAGGAATGTTCAATTCTTACATAGAGAGTACAGTCATGGCTGAGGGATTTTTATTGACCGACCTTAAGACGTAGCACTATGCTTTACGTATCTTCTGTGGATATCTGTGTGAAGCCTGCACAGCCCGTTTCTCTAATATTGTGGAATTAAGCAATGCAGCTACCCGAACCACACATTTAATTAAGTTACTGGTTTCGGGATTGTACGCATTCAGCTTTCCTTCTCAAAGTGAGTGTTTCGGCTTTCTTCCATCTCTTGTCCTCGGTTACCCTTGAAATTATCACTAAAGGCTCTGTTTATCCCAAACCCAACATTTAAACTGATCTGAAACCAAACAGAGAGTCATGGATTTATCTCCAAGGCATTCACATTTTCACAGGACTTACTGTGTGGTTATCGTTTTAAACCCTTTCATGTCTATGGGGTGTTATCAGTTGGTAAAATCATTGCCTTAAATCCTCGTGGGCTCAAAGAAAGACACAGCATCAACCAACTTGAAATCAAGTTAACCCTTACATTGCAGCTTTGTTTATTTCATCAGATGCAAAATAACAAAATGTCCAACACCTTTCTCCTGTGAGACTCCAGTGCCTTTCAGTTCAGGATTTCCTCTGCAGTCCCTGTCACTTACAAAAGCTAAAATCCCCAGGATTTAATGTTGCGTACTAACGAGTGACTCATCACCAAGGTAACGATTACATGGGACTTAAAGACCCCAGGTCTCTTTCTCATACCCTCTTTCACTCTCCTGCTGTTGTTGCTCACCACCCACTGTCTCCTCTGGTGTTACATCAGGCTGTGGGAAGTGGCCTTGCTCTCTGCTTCACTGTGTCAGTGGGGAGGGGTTGATAATCCATCAGGAAATCAGTGCAATATGTATTTGACTATAAATAGCTTTACCATAAGGCCGAGAGCATCTAGCTTTTACACTGCAAAAATATACGTTCTAAATAATCAGTTGTTGAATCTTGAAATCTGCCACAGCAGTGAGAAGGTTTCTAGTGGAAGGGATTTTTCTTGGATCATGCGTCTTTCTTAATGAAATGTTCTGCCCTACTCTGCCTGGCTCCCTTGCTTCTGAAACACCTCAAGTTTTTAAGAGAGCTTATATAACTTTTGAGTTAATAAATAGTAGAATATTTCCCCTGCAGAAGTTAAATTTATAAGCCATAAAATGAACCCATCCTACGTTCAGTCCACTCAAGGGTTTTACATCTTCAGTCTTAGGACCAGCGGCTAATGTTAGCTAATTTTTGCTACATGTGTAACTGTAGTTCTCTGATTTGAGTAGTCTTTCCTACTTGTGCTACTGTTATGTTACATTTCAGCATGTCACAGACAAACATTTCAATAAACACACAGTACCTCACTAGAAGACATGTTTTTTTATTTCCTGCTTTGCTCATGGACTTGATATGGCACAATGATTCTGCTTGCTTGGATTTTCCCCATAGACCACCATTATAAAAGAATTAGCAGTAAGACTGTTGACAAACATCTTAAATAGTGAACAAGGTTCATCTTTTATTGGAATGAATATATGCCATTTTGAAGTCCAGTATCCAGGTTTATACCACACATGGATAAGAGAACTTGATACCATGTTCCAGGCCAGGATGGCTCCCCATTCATCTCAATGAAATTTCTTCGCCAGAATCTTTTCATCAGATTTCCACATTTTTGGGCCCATAAAACATGTGTATTAAGATTCTTTTCTGTCTGAGCTGGTTGACTATCGGCATATAAAAAGGGCACGAAAACAATATACTGACACTTTTTAATTTTTATTCAACTTAATGGGTAAAAGTTTGATCGTACAAAGAGTCAGTTTGCAGTGTTTGTGGCACAGTTGTTTCTTTTGTAATGATTGTCTATGGGAAAAAAGTAATTCTGGGCCAGTGTGGATCACATGACCTGCAATTCCATCTGTGGCCACTATGCTAAAATCACATCAGTGTTTGTCATGGGCGTTTGTTGGACTCGCTCTCAGGTAATTTGCCTAATGATGATGTATTGTTGATGGTGTAGGGAAACTCAATTTGCAGTTATCCCATAAGTGAAGTATTTTAACTGTTTAAATCTCTGTAAGGATATACCTCATTAGTTGTGTGTATCCAGGTCTTAACAGTATGGAGTAGCCAGTTGTCATTATTATAATCTTGGTTTAATGTTGAGGCACAGATCAGATTAATGTGTGTGTGTAAATGTTGAGGGGCACTACAATTTATTTAATTTTTAATTGGGATACAAAGAGGTTTTGTAGACATGCATTAAAATCAAGTGAATTAAAGCTCATTAATGCATCCACACTTCCCTTCAGTCTCTCTAGAGTATGTCACCCTTCCCTCCCTCTCCCTCCTCTATCCTCCCATTTCTCTCTTGCCTTCCTCTTCCTCGACCACCACTGCTTCTACCCAGCGAGACAGACCTGTCTCTGAGCTCAGACACATTGGTCAAGTGTCTGGTTTCACTCGACCTCCCATGCAACAGTTCACAGAAAACAATCAATTATTCTCAGAAATGTGTACCCCAGAGTGGGGACTCTTAATCCCTTTCAGCCTGAGACCCAAATTGAGGAAATTTAGGCATCTTGAAACCCAGATTCATTAGAACATGTTAGTGCTCCTGACATGTGGTCAGCCAAGAGAAAAAGTCTGTGAACCTTGAACAAACACTACCGTAACACTCCGACAAAATGAATGTCACATAACCAGAATACAAACTCACACTTTTCTACATATATGAGCATAAACACTTGCACGTCCTGCCCACACATACTGTACAAACACACCATGTTCTTGGCTGTGTAGCAGGCACCCTGTGAGATTCATGTGAGCTTGTTTGGTCTGAAACCTTTGTTTATTTATAGCCCTCTCTTGTCTTTCCTGGGGGGGGGTCTGACTCAGAAAGCCACTTCTTCATAGTCAGGAAACTGTTGCAATATCTGGCTTCACAAAATCAAACAATGACAATGCTGTCTGGCCAAGTGTCATTATGCAGCTGGTGATCAGCTGGCTCTGTTAACCTGGGATTTTCTAATCCAGCTGTGAATGTGTTCACACTGAATGGGGCGAAGCTTGTAACATACAGGTGGATCATATGCAACATGGACAGATCACTTTGCTTTACCAGTAACCACAAGAAAATATGGTTGTCGCAGGAGCAAGAGTAATGCAACTAATGGATAAAGTTTAATATAAATACAATATGAAACAGTAATACTGCAAGCTGCATTACAAAAAGAGCAAAACAATAGAAAATACAATATAATGACTACTACCCACTACCTCATAGGGTATACAGTATATTATATAATATGAAATACATGTACTACATTACTGGCATGGATGTCTTCATATTAATAGGATGCTGTATGTAAAAGTAAATAATGCAGTGTCCAGTAATATGAAGAGCCTAATAGGTGTGCCACAAGCATCAGTGTTAGGCCCCATATTGTTTAGCTGATATATAAATAATGTTCCGCTGCATTGTCATAGTGTAGACATACACATGCTAATGCTAATTACAATATTGTGTATACACATGAAAAATAGCAGAGAAATCTGCTTTAAAGGTTACTACTGCTTTTGTAAATGATTAATCATTGGCTTGAGTATGTTTTTAAACTCACCTAATGTGGATGTTCTTATCAAGGGGTAAAGGACAGAGCACATCGCTGTTGAATATAAATATCATGGTGTCAGTTTAGACTCAGACCTCAATTCAAAAAGTGACATAAACAATTATATTATATTACTATATATATATATTTCTAATCTTTCTGCCAGATGACATTAAGAGTTGTAGTAATATCAGAAGTTTTTTAAAAGCAGCTAATCTATTCCATGTTTATATAATATCAGTGGGGATGTAATATTGTGCAGGACTGAGTGCTATGTGTCTTAAATCATGTGTTAAGGTTGCACATCATCAGTGTCTGTTTGTATTAATTGTGACTTGCTCTAAGATAAGTGTGATTCAGAATAAACTTACAATGGAGGAACTGGTAGGACTGAGCAGCGTGGGCCTTCTCCAAACTGTTCACACAAAGTTGGAAGCACACTGTTGTTTAAAATATATATACTGTAGCATTAATACTACTAATAATAAAACAATGGGTGTTGCCCAACCCAGGAAAAACAGCCCCAGACCAAAAGTGCACACCAGTAGTATAATACTATTGTTTACATACCTCTATATGTCCATTTTGCACACTGTAGTTCTCCTTTTCTCTTGCAGATCAGTTAGATAGTGCAAAGAGACTTTACATTTTTGCACTCTCACCAAGCCAGCAGAATAAATAAGATTTATGTGGGATTTTTCTTCAAAGGTTATTTTAAGTTTATTTGATAATTGGGGATCCCACAAGGAGCTGACTCAAGCTCAGGTGAGTCACTGTCAAAGTTGCTGCAAGGAAAAGACAGTATTAAGCCGTATTAAGTAGCAAAAGACAACAAGGCATGGTCTTGCCCTCTGAGTTTGACTTATGAAGTTCATCACATGTTTCACCCCAGGAGGAAATCAGTGACCAGAGAATAAATACGCTCATTGAAGACAGAAATGTCGAGCGTGAGATGTGACTTTGTGTGGTGGAGGGTTATGATGCTTCACAGAACAACTTGAGCCATTCAGCACAAGCTCGTGGGTTTTTATCTGTGAGTGTACACAAGGCCTCCCACAGCTAATGCTGAGCCTATTACTGTCGCTACCTGCCAGCCCGGGTCCCTTTGTCTTTGTTTCTTTCTGAGAGAAATGATTCAGCCCTGTGAGATCATCTGTCTTGCTGTTGTGCCAGTGTATGGAGAGTAATGAAAAAGCCTCCATCACAAAAAGACCTCTGCTGTATCAGTTTACCTTGTTCTCAGGGAAGGGAAGCTAACTTTTTAAGTTACTCGCAAATGTATTAGGTCTCTCTCTCTCTGTCACACTCACACTCTCTCCATGCCATTTTGCCAGGGCAAGACCTCATTAGCACAAATGCTATATCAGGTACTTTATAACACCAGATTACAGGCATCGTATTACATTTAGACATGACCGTACAAAGCCGCTTCAACTGCAGTCTCACACCTTTCACCTCCTTCAGTGGCTTCAGTTCTGCATCTTGACCAGATTCATTTAATCACCCGCCGCTACCACTCTCGATTCCTGCTCACAATTTCCTGTCTTTAAACTCTTGTCTGGTGAATAGAGCTGGAAGACCAGAGTAGTTTCTTCTTTTAATGGTTTTGACATCAAGTGTTTTATGGGCAGTAGCAAAGCAGGAACACTTCCCAAATTGTTAGATGGCAGTATTAGAACTCATTTTAGATTGAATAGAAATCAGTAGAGTATAGCTCTCTGAGGGTAACACTGGTGTTGTTTTATTTTAATATTATAAAAAACTCATGAAGAGACTAAAACCAAACACAAATTTTTACTGTAAACAAGCCTGATATACAGTACCTTATGCCTCTGTGACGTACAACTCTACTGTTCACACAAACTATTAAAAACTACGGTGGCCCTGAGAGCTCAATGCACTTCAACTTAAGAAAACACATGCAAATACACAAAACACAAGCAAATTAAGAAAACATGTTCATCAATTTGACAACACACATGCAGCATTTAGAAAAAATACTGAAAAGTGAGAAAGACGACAACAGAAACTGCTTCCGGGGGACACTAAAAAGGCTGTGACATGCTTACATTTTAGCTTATTTTCCAACACCATATGGATCGCTGACTTCATATAACATAATGAGTCACAAACCATGGCAACAACATGTGTTTCCCAGTCGGCTTCATCACTTGTTAGTGTTGTCTGGAAACAGTTTCCGTTGTCGTCTGTGCTACTTGCAGTGCATTTCCATATTTGGTCGTGTTTTCACCCTTTTCAGCATTTTTAAATGCTGCGTATGTGAAATCGGTAAAGATGTTTTCTTAATTTGCTTGTGTTTTGTCTATTTGCATCTGTTTTTTTTAAGTTGCAGTGCGTTGACCTCTCGGGACCACCGTAAAAAACACATAAACGATCCATACTGGGTGACATGTTCCATTCATCGCGATCAACATGGCAGAGTTTATCACTCTCAGCTCATCAAACTAGCAACACTAACAAAGAAGCTCATACCCACTCATGCTCAGTTACATCTGCATGATGTAGAGCTACTCTCCATCCATCCATCCATGCATCCATCATCAACACTGGACCCTGGTAAGATAGGGTTAGGGATATGTCACTCAATGCAATGTTATAGCGTTTTTTTTTGGATGACATGGTTTGCTAAGGCATGGATATAAGTTTTGGTTTTGGTCTCTTGAGGGGACCTGGCCACGGGTGGGGCAATTGGGAACTGATTCCCATTAGCCCTCTGGCTTTGGCTGTGTGTTCAAACAAACATAATTGATTGCGTTCACATGTGGGAAGTCGGTGAATGTGCACGTAGTTTGCTTGAATTTGCATGGCTATTTCTTTTATACTTGTATGTAGTACATTTACGTTTATGTTTGTATGTCTACACAGTTAGCAGAGATGAGGGAAATGGATATTCCAAACTGGAAGAATGAAGAATGTTGAATGCTGTTTCTCTTTGTCTTTGTGTTTCTGCAGCATCTTATTTGCAGACATCGAGGGTTTCACCAGTCTGGCATCCCAGTGCACAGCGCAGGAGCTGGTGATGACTCTTAATGAACTCTTCGCCCGCTTTGACAAGCTGGCAGCGGTAAGAACGCAATCACACACACATGTATACTGTATGTAAAGGCCACAAATTGTGCTCACATTTTTGTTATTGTACTTTTATTCTAATATACTTTCAATTTTATTTATTTTGTTTGTTTGTTTGTTTGTTTGTTTGTTTTGTTTTGAGAATAATCGCAATTCATCCAATGCAAATGTCAAAGATTAATGCAAAGATTAATGTCAAAGATTAATGCAACGGGTTCAGTTCCATATTGGTGGAAAAGGGGTATATGAGGACAATCATACGGGTTACATTCCATATTAGTGCACCTAATAACCGTTTGGACCATTTTGACCAAAAATAAATTGGTTCGGAACCCGAAAAGTTGGTTCCCAGCTCGAACCGTGATGACATCAGTGGACGTGTCCTATTCCACAGGTTGGAAAGAGAGGATGGAGAAGGCAACAATGGTCTATGGTCTACTATGAGAATAGTCTTCTACGTTTCGTTCCGTTGTACATTGTGCAGCATCCTCTGTTGATGGATCATCCTTGATTACAATGGTTCCACTCAAAACTGGTGGTAAATGCAGGCTGGTTCGCTAGATAACACCAAGGTTCCAAGAATCCTGAACCAGTTCAAGAACCACAGCTAATTTGGTGGAAGAAGATCAATAGTATAATGGTGAAAGCTTTATCTGTTGGGCCTAATGTTCCTGGTTCACCTCTGGTATTGACGCTCAAATAAAACCTGAGCCAGATGACATCCTGAATGTGCACAAAGTACCTAAATGCCAGACGGCGTTTAGACCATGAAGCATTTGGCAGAGGACTAGTTAGGAGCACAGGCTCCCCAAAAATTATGTATATGAGAAGGACAAGAGAAGTACAGTCTCTCTAAAGCTGGAGGAGCAGTAGAGGAGGACATACTCTGTGAACCTCCTGTTCACAAGGAGGCCTAGAGGCGGACAGGCTCTTTTCAAGTCCCTGTGCATGAGGAGGAAAAGCTGTTTTGAAGCTCCTGGACAGGAGGAGCAGTAGCTGCATGGCAAATAAGACCTTGAGGCGTTTGTGATATTTATACCATCTCAACTGTCTGAATATTTGATGTGTTATTGAAAGACTGGTAATATAGTGCTCAATAATCCATGACTTAGTTCTTGTCTTTCAGGAGTGTAATCAGCATAACATTTTAAATACATGTTGACAGAGGAGGTCCTGAGACAGTGATCACAGAGAACACATGAAATCCAATGCAACCACCCAAGGGGTCTCTAGATAAATTAGAGGGGTCAAGAGATGGTTAAAAGGCTAGTAAAGCAGAAAACGTATGCAAAATTAGGTTTATTTTTTCAGGCTTTTTTAAAATCCTTGCCTTTTGATTTTTTTCCCCTGTGAATTATTGGATAATTTTACTCTCTTCAGGCCTCTAAAACATATCAAATAAAACAATCTGAGAAGGAATAATCAGTCTTTGAGTGAACTGGTCACAGACAGAGAGAGAGAGAGAGAGAGAGAGAGATGCATTTTTAACTTAACCTAGATTAGTGTGTGGACATAGTCTTTAACACAGACCTTTACTTTATCAGGTTCTTCTTTGAATGTGGTTAATTACTCAATTAAAAAAATACAGATAAAACTCTTAGCATCACTCTTAGCATTTGGGGGCATCTTAAAGACACTGAAAATACAGTTATAAAATCATCATCCATCATCCATTGCTAACATAAATGCAAACATGTGCAAAGGGCTGCAGTGTTTAGAGGGCAGCTCCAAAATATCTGCTTCATATCTGCCATCAATATCCTGCAGCCAGACATGTGTTTATAGCACACTTCCAATGCCTGAACCACAGCTACATGAACGGCACATTCATGAATATTGATGTTTTCTTTTTCTAATCCTGAAGCTTCATTGTTTGTCCAGCTAATGCTCAATGTATGTCATTTGTTTATGAAAGCTGAAATGATGTGCTAATCAATATTTATGAGTGAAACGGGCATAATGGCATTATAAACCAGAAAGGTTGCTACTGACACTTTTATGTCCATGCCAGATGTACCTTGTGTCTGTGTATACACACACACACACACACACAGACTGCTCTTTACACAGTGGGTCTTTTTGTATTTTCCTAGAGCAATGTGCTGGAGAGATACTCAGGTGGCTATCATGAGACACAGTGTTCTCCCAAGCCCTACAGATCCCTATCCTTCTTTCCGTGTCCATGTAACTGTGTTTCATATACTGCATATACTGCAAACATTCAGCTATGAGGCCGGATAAGAACAGATAGTTTTGGTTTTATGTGTCCACGGTTTGAAACCTCTAATATTTCTGCCTCCACCCTCCTTAAACCTGCAATAATTGATTATTTTGGTCACATGGGAGCAGCAGAAACAAGCTATAAACACAACATTGAAATCTTATCATTATTAAGTTGATGTGGTAAACTTATCAGCAAACAGTTTACTAAAATTATTCACACAATCAGCAGACATGAAGCAACATTTGGAATCATTTTGAATTGTGTTGCTGGCCACCTGGCAAATGTAAGTCCAACATCTCCTCACGTTTTAGCTCTGGTCTGGTATCCACTAACTCCTGAGGGAAATATCTGGCTCTTTAGCTGCTAAATGTTCCACTTTGTTCACAAGTTAGTCACTAACTTTGTCTGGCGTTTGGTGCACGGCAGGTGGTGTACAGCGGCTACAGTGGCAGAGCTTTTTCGCTGAAAACAGCTCCCTGCTGTGGCTGGAAATGAGCAATGAGACTGGACCAAACAGTAAATGTGCTGTAATTTAAAACAATGCTGAGGGGAACTGCAGATTATTCTCAGTGGGTTCATCACTATGAGCGACCCCTTCCACATTACACATAGTCATTTAATGAATTGTTAATATAAAAATACTGATTAGAGCAGCTTTAAGTTGTTATTACTGAGAGTCTATATGTCTGCTTACTTCTAAAATACATTCACGAAGTACATTTTTTTAACATGAAAATTCGTGATTGGAAACTTCTATAGCAACAATGCTATTCTATAATACAGTTTAATTTAACATTAGCTTGATCATTTTAGAGTTTAATGTTTTCCTGTAATTTAAAATTATTACTTACTTACCTGAAAATATGTAATTCTTTCCTTGGGAAAAATTGTGATTTTTCAAGCCTGATTTTAAACAGACAGAACTACAGATAATGAATCATGAAATAGTATTTATTCAAATTTTATAATGTACATTAGTAGAGCAACAAGTACACCATCTTTGAGGTGAAACATTCCAACCATACAGAATTGTTGGACTCTGTTTTTCAGAATATCCTCTTATCAGTTTTAATATGCCCAAGTGCTTGTATGTGAGTGTCTGATCACCCTTAAAGTGCTGACCTGAGGTTGACTGTTGTTCTTGGATGTTTAGTATTAAAGTTAGACCTTGAAGCTTTCACCTTTTGAACGCTGCTCTGCTCTCTGATTTTGGGAGTGGAGGCCTGCGTGATTGAAGCCACTTGTTGAACTTACAGATTTTGCACTCTGCTTTGTTTCACACTTTTTCTAAAAAAAAAAAGTATTTTTTGCCACATAGCTGGACTGTAAGCTGCTATTTTAACATGAAAAGTGGTTGGAAAGAAACCAGCTGTACCAGTTAAATCACCATAATAAAGTTTGTTCAAGGTTGGACTTGGCTGCAACAGTTGTGAGGTTGTGTTTTGTAGAAGGCATCTTTGTTACAGTACATGCAGTAGTCCATGAATACACAGGCACACACAGACATACAAGGACACACATGCTGAAAATCCCACAGGTCCTACCCCACCACCTACGACAGCCAATAATATTAAAGGAGGAATGAACCTATGGCGTGTGAATAGCTGTACAGTTGAAGAAATGTAAATGTGAAGTCATTATGTAACCCACCACAGTAAATTCTCCTTTAATACAAGACTTGGTGTACATTGCCAGTAAGTTGTTCTTTCCTGACAGGAGAACCACTGTCTGCGGATCAAGATCCTGGGAGACTGCTACTACTGCGTGTCTGGACTGCCAGAGGCGAGGGCCGACCACGCCCACTGCTGTGTGGAGATGGGGATGGACATGATAGAGGCCATCTCGTAAGTTGCCCCCCCCCCCCCGGCGATAAAAATGGCAAAATATGTAAAAGGTTAAGGGAAGCTCTTGTCTCACAGTATGTACAGTAAGCAGGACAGTCGGTGGGAAAACCGCTCGGTGGATGAACGGATGATTTCCAGATGCAGTTTTAGTTATATTTCATGGGAATAATTTATTTGCCATGGGAGGGTTAATAAATAACATAACCTGTTATGCAGAAATACTTTTCTGTTGTACATCCAAAAACTACTGGTGCATCCACTCTTTTTCAAGTTGGACATTTTGAAAAAAACAAGCTTATTCCCTTTCTTGCCAAGAGTTAGATGAGAAGATGGATACCACTCTCATGTCTGTACAATAAATTTACCGCTAGCAGACGGCTACTTTAGCTTAGCACAAAGACTGGAAACAGGGGGAAACAGCTAGCCAGACTCTGCCCAAAACATTTCCCAAAATGTTGAACTTTTCCTTTAAATGATAGCTGATTAATCAAGTAATTATTTAAGTCATTTATCAAGTAAAAATGTCAAACATTTGTAGGTTCCAGCTTGTCATGTGTGAGTATTTGCTGCTTTTCTCTGTTTTATGTAATTGAAATGGAATATCTTTCAGTTTTAGACTTTTGATGGGATCTGAATGTATTATTCCACATTTTTTATTGGTGTAACTGTAGCATTTATATTGCAAAAGCACCACAAACACTGAATCTGGTGGAAACATGGCAGTGTCACAGCACCCAGAAGTTTGTTCCAAAGCAGATATGAACTCAGAGGTGGTCTTCAGTCAGACCTCTGGGTCACAGTGCAGAGATTAGTCTGGTTTCAGGGTTATCTGCGCATTTTGCTGTTATCTAATCATAACAACTACATGGCTGCAGCAATGCCTTTGTCCAGTCAGGTCATTCATCTGATCATTTAAGGCTGCTATCAGTTTTATTGCAGCAAACCAAGACACCATGGCTGCCGCTAGGCGTCTTTGAGTCTACTGTCTGTTGCCACGTTGACAATCATCATCAATTCATGTCTCCTACTTCACACAGTCAGCAGCAAGACGCATCCAAAACACTCACTTCATGATAACAAGATAAACATTGATTTACTAATTAAGTCGGATAAATAATCCAGAACCTGTTTAAGCAAAATAAATGTTGCTATAGTCAACAGAACACATACAGTAGGTGATTCAACCAACAGCCATTTTAAATTTGCTGTTAAAGCCTACTTTCACCCAAATCACAACATATTTTTCTCAGAAGAGCAGGGATATACTGTAGTTAGCTACATAGAAAAAGCCCCTCCTATGGAAACTCAACAAACAACAAAAACTCTAGTTAGAAAGAAATCACAGAACTAGTAAAAATACTGATTTACAAATGGTCGCTGGTATCTCAGCACTCAGCATCATTGTTTTGATGTTTTTTGCAGGCTGGTACGGGAGGTGACTGGGGTGAACGTGAACATGCGAGTGGGCATCCACAGCGGCAGGGTGCACTGTGGGGTGCTGGGACTCAGGAAGTGGCAGTTTGACGTCTGGTCCAATGACGTCACGCTAGCCAATCAGATGGAGGCTGGGGGCAAAGCTGGGTATGTCTCTCCAGTAACAGTCAACTTCAGACTAACTGTAAACCAGTCCGTCTTGCTGCCTATAACGTTGTAGATTTGAATGTACACTATCTGAATAATGAACATTTATGTGTGTTGTTCCCATTTCAGACGTATTCATATCACTAAGGCCACTCTGAATTATCTGAACGGGGACTACGATGTGGAGCAGGGAACAGGGGGAGAAAGAAACGCCTACCTGAAGAAGCACAACATAGAAACCTACCTCATTGTGGGCTGCAGTCAGAAAAGGGTACGGTACTCCTTATTGTCTAAAATTGCGAAGGCCAAAGTGCACGCATAAATACACCATATTTAGAGTGTATTATTATTATTATTTATTTATTTTTTTTAAAGCTGCATTGATTGATTTCTAGCCACTAGGGGGCAGAATAATTCCACAACAAGCTGGTAGACACACAGCCCTGATACATTATCACCTTTAAAAGTTGTTATGGGTACTGTGTTAGCAAACATTACAAATTAAGCAAATGTTATTGTCCAATAGGAGTCATGTTTCTGTCCAAGTCAAATATACACTCTCCTTTTAGATCTTTTTTTGGTTTCCATCAACTCCTGAGGAAAATATCTGACTATTTAGCTGCTAGTTTTACTTTCTTCACCAGCTTGATGCTAACATTGTCTGTGCTGGGCAGGTAGTGAACAGTGGATTAATGAGCTGCTGCTGGAAACGAGGTTGATGCACTGAGAATGAACCAAACAGTAAATGTGCTGAAAAAAACAAAACAGTGAGCTAAAAGAGGCTGACAAGCTGCACATTTGTTTATTTTAGTCATAATATAAGAAAATTAATTAAAGCAGCTTTAGAAAAATTCAGAAATGTATTGATATTTGTTTTAATAATTGAAAAATAAAAGTAAAACTGGCATTCTTTAACCATGTTACATGCACATGACACCATTAACTAGGCAGTATTTTAACTTGAAGCTGAGGGCTGATGGTACATGTGTATTAAGGCTTGAAACAACACAACGTTTCCAAATATCCTCTGAGACCATCGATGTGTGGGTGTTGAATTATGCTGAAGCTATGAACATGATATTTCTGATACATAATCACAACCAACACTAAAGTGCTGTTCCTGACGGAGCTATCTTTTAAAATGCACACAGCCTGTCCATAGTGCACATCTCGTTGTTTAGAAACCGGGATTCTGTCCCGTATGAACTGTGTTTCGGAGAGGAATGAGTTCATCTCCGCTTCGCTGCGTGAGCTTTTATCTGCTGTCTCTGTCCTCCAGCAGTATCACAAGCTGTGACTATAGATAGCATGTCATGTGAAGTGATATCTTCTCTCATTTTGCAGCTCATGCTGTGAGACAGAAGGGAGATTGTACGGTCTAATTATTTTGGTTACTTTTTATATTTTTCTTTTTGAAAAATACATCCTAGAGCCAGTATGCAGTTCATTTATTTGCTTTTTTTTTGGTTTTGAACAAGCCAATCCTGAGATCTTGTAAACTTGTCTGCTTTTCCTATACTGTAGAAGTGATGCAAGATATATCGGGCTGTTTTTCTTAAAAGGCCTTTGTAAATATACAATAAAGGGTGTGTGCGTCTTTAAGTGATCACCTGTTATGAATCCCAGCTCGGTGATACAAAATATCTAGTGACTGAAATGGAGGTGGAGACTGGAGAAAGAAGTGCAGTATACAGATATTTCACTTTGGTAAATGTAGAAATACCACAGAATAAAAATACTCTACGTACAAGTACAAGTCCTGCATTGATATATGATTGAAATACATGTTAAAGAGTAAAAAGTGCTATATTTCCTCCTGAATCTGGTGGAGTAGAAGTACAAAATAGCATAAAATATAAATGCTAGAACTTCAAAAGTGTACTTAAGTACAGTACTTGAGTAAATGTACCCAGTTACTTTCTACCACTGGAGATAGATGATGCATATAGATAAAAGCATCATAGTCCTGTAGAGACAAGGTTATCAGCTGAACCAGTTGATTTTGTGTCTGTAAATGAAGTTTATCTTTTGTTTAGTTTTTGTGAGCTCCTCAACATGTAATGAATATATTCTAATACCCATTTCCGTATCTTTATTTCTTACAGAAAGAGGAAAAGGCGATGATAGCCAAAATGAACCGACAGAGGACCAATTCTGTCACCCACAACAGTGGCCACTGGACTGACCGTCCGTTCTACAACCATCTGGGCGGCAACCAGGTCTCCAAGGAGATGAAGAGGATGGTGAGGAAAATTTAAAAATTGGTCATTGTTATTTTAAAAAGCGTCCTGACCTTCTGCTTTGTAGAGCTGCTATTATGCGTGTCGGTGTTATTAGAGCGTCACAGCCAGGTGACTCTCCTGTCAATATCTCGTCTCAGCTCTCATTTGGTGATGAAGCCAACACATTGTTAATAGCCATAATCCTTTGATCTGCAGTCTGGATAAGCAGCGGCGATGTCGATGGCCCTTCATGGCACGCTCCGCCTCTCACACCTCACCTCGGCCCTGAGAGGCTCTCAGAGCACTCAGGGGAGACCACAGCAACATGTAGGCGGCCGCCGTGAAGCGAGTGCCACAATAAATTGTCGGTCCACTGCTGCCAGTTGAGCAAGAGGGGAAACAAAAGACCCCCATCCTCTAGACTTCATCCTCTCCGGGGCTGAATTTGATTTGGAGGAAAAGCTTAAACGTAACCGCATCAAGATACATTTTTATTATTTACGTACTGTAGCTCTCCCTGCTGAGCCGACCCTGCAAACAGTGACTCACTCGGTGAATGGATGCACCCACACCTGACACACACACACACACACATACACACACACACACACACATACAGAATTGTTTTTTGTTTATTCATATCATCAGTCCACCCACCTCTCTCAGTGAATCTATTATAGGGAAGAACGAGAGAAAGCCCAGGCCACATGCACAGTTCTGAATACGTTTTTCTGTCTCGCGCAAGTCCCCCAAACTTTATGAGCTTTATGTAGCGTTTCTTACAAGTGCTTATAAATGTCTTGTAATCTAACAGTAAATGTGTTTATGATGCTATTATTAACACTTATATAGTCTTATTAACACATAATAATCTTAATAAGCATCTTATAAGGGCCTTATTACCTATTAACTAACACTTATTACAAGGACCTTAATATAAAGCCTTAAAAATTCAACATGTGCTTATCTTCTGTCGTCCAGGATGAGTACTTTCAATTTCTGGTCCTGACATCATGTCAGCAGCTGTTTCTTTTCTTCTTCTTTTTTTCTGTTTGCTTAATATCAGACAAGCGTGTCGCCAGTCTGTGTGTTCTTTACGCTCCGACTCACAGAAATCATTCAAAGTTTGCAGAAACATTAACGCTCCTGACATCAACTTTATTCTTCACCCTCAGCCTCTATTTTCCTCCTGCCTATCACACTCTCTCTCTCTCTCTCTCTCTCTCTCTCTCTCTCTCTCTCTCTCTCTCTCTCTCTCTCTCACTATCTCTGCACTGCTCATTAATCACCCGGCAAGCTCTGAAGATAAAGCAAGTTGTAGAGACAGAGTTGTAGAGAGTGTGCAGTCAAGGACGCTCAGAGGGCATGAGAGAGAGTTTGTATGTAAATGGGAGGGAGGGGGAGGGCTGTTGTGGATGGATATTCTCTCTTGTTTAATCCAGACACAGATGGAGCTGAGCAGTAGACTCTGAATGACTCGTTCAGGAGTTTACACATGTACTTTCCTTTACTACTGTTTATTCAACTGCTCTCATGTGTTGTGAGGAAAGAGTGGATCAAGCAGGAAAGTTTTTACTCGGCTAATAATTATTTTGATAATGGAATAATCGCTTTAGCCATTTTTTAAGCAAACATGCCAAATATTTGATGTTTCCAGGCTCTCAGTTGTGAGAATTAGATGCTTTTCTTTGTCATACATGACTGAACATCTTTGGGTTTTGGAAAACTGGTCGGACAAGACAAGACATTTGAAGACGTCACCTTGTACTTTCACTATTTTATCACATTTTTTATAGATAAACTAAAGATTAAATAATCCACAGGTTAATTAATAATGAAAATAATAATCGTTAGTTGCAGCCCTAGTTACAGTCTTTGCATGTAGAAGCCAGCTGTGCTCCTTGAGCTTCTTCAGCAGTGACATTGATGTATTTATCCAGAAGAGGGAGCTAGAGAGATGCATTAGCTCACTTCATTGTAACACAGTTGAGATGTGGACATGGAGGATGCATTACTGAACGTTGCCTACCGGGCACAGGCCCAGCAGGGGCAAGAGGTCAGGGGGCCCCAGAGCCAGAGTCCCTGCATGAAGATAACATTTATTTATGGAAAGTCACAGAGCTCAGTTAAAAGTAGTGATGTCCTGATCCCAATTTTTATTCTTTTTTTTTCCGGCTTCATATTACAGCTGCATACTGAGGCTACAGTGAGCCTGGCTTTTGATTAAGAATGTTTATAGACATTATTTACTTTATTTTATTTACTTACTTTAAGATTTTACAACATAAACACATTATTGTATTTTTTTATCTTATTTTTATTATTATTAATATTATCATATTTTTTTTTCCCTCTTATCGATTTTATCCCTTTGTTTTGTTTTTGTCTTTTTAATCTATTTTATCTAGTTTTTAGTCTAGCTTTTATTCAACTCTATTTATTTTCTTAATTTTTAAAATATTTTCTTAATTTTTTTAATTTATTGTTATTATTATAGCTTTTAATATTTTATTACATTTTCATCATTTTTATTTTCTCGCGTGCATTGGTCTCAAATTCTTAAATAGTTTGTTGTTGTTGTTTTTACAGTCTACACGTCTTATTATCTTATCATCTGTGAAGCACTTTGAACTGCACTAACCTGTATGAAAGGTGCTATGCAAAGATAGTTTGATTGATTGATTGAGTGATACAGTGACATTTCATTAAAATACAGTAAGATTAGTAAATTAATTTAAATCAGCTCTGTTTTTAAAAAAAATAGAACCGTCATCTCAGGCTTTCTTTGATGGTTTTTTATCATATTTAGTATAGTGTGCTGTAGTATTTAGTGTCATATTTGTGCAGAGGAGTGTCAGTGTGGATCAGACAGACCCTCTTCATTAAATTCAGTCTGGGGGTTTCTTCTTGTGTAGGAGGGACGGTGTGTCTTTTACATGTCTGTGCTGAGGGGCCCACTGTCTCATAATCTGTCCATCCCTAACAGAAAGAATAATGTGATAAAACAGACTTCAGTATTAACGTTTGTGCAGGAAGATGCAACTAAGTTTGTTGTCTGCTTCTCTCTTCTGTCCGGTTGTGAACCATGTCACTTTTCATTCTCACTCAAGTGAATATTTAGAGAAGAAAATGTAAAACTAACATCATCCTATTAGTCTCTGCTCAACAATGCAACCTCTACTTTTCATCTCTTTCTTATTTCACTTGTTTCATGCCTTTATCTGATCTCAAGAGCCAGAAAACTGTGCAAAAACATACTTTTCCTTCTTATTATAATTGCCTGTTGACCACAGTCTTTGTTTCTTGCTGTGCAGAGCTGAGAATGGGTGAGAAAAGAATAGAGCGGTGCCAATCTTCAGCCCAGTTTGACGCAAATATCTTTCATCTTTAGCAGACACCTGCTGGACTTTTCTTCCTGTTCTTGTACTTGTCTCCAGCCACAGGGAACGTTTCCCTTCGTACCCTGCTTTAGACTAGTTATTATGTCATCAGGCCTCCAGGAACTGTTATTTTCAAAACTGAAACATTGAATTTGATCATTATTATTAAAGCTGATGTGCAATCAGAAGGATCATTGGTGGGCTGAACTCAGTTTATTATTTAAAGAATTGATATCTAGGAGATTAAAATGATTTGTAGCAATGGTTCAATAGAAGTTATAGTGCCATCAGAACTACCACTACATGCTGTTACATAAATCATATATTAATTTATTACTTCATACTTTTTTATTATATCACTTTTTTATTTATTACTTTCATCAGCTGAACTAATAAATAAATAATAATTCCTTCTGTTTTCAACAGATGAGTTGGGAGATTTCTTGGCCTGCAGCTAACAATTATTTTTCATATTGATTCATGTATTGCTGTTTATAATTCATGATTTAGCAATTAGCGGGAAAGTAAAAGTAAAATCCCCATCACAAGTTTGCAAATTGCTTGTTTTTTCTAAACAACAGTCAAAAACCCAAAAATATTAAATTTACAATGATATAAAACATCTTCTCATATTTCAGAAGAAGAAGCTGGAACCAGCAAATGTTATATAATATATATATATATAGATATTTTTATTTATTTATTTTTTTTAACCAGGAGTAAAAGACTCATTGAGATTAAAAATCTCTTTTTCAAGAGTGTCCTGGCCAAGACAGGCAGCAGCACAAATAACACGGTTACAGACATAAACAAACATAAAACAAGAACAAATTACAGAATTATAAAATATCAAATCATTCTTCAACATTCAAAACATCTACAGCCAGAAGTACCTACGTCCAAGTCATTTAGATTCACTTTAAATGCGTCCAATGAGACCAGCTGCTGAGATTCAGGTGACTTTTATATATATATTTATAAATTTAATGAATCTATTTAGAAAAATAATATTCTCCTAGAGATTTCTAAACCTTTGTCAGTTTTGTTAATGGGATAATTAGGGTTAAAGTAAAAAGTGAGCTCAGTCTGGTTCGAAACGGGTAAAAAATAAAGTTCTGACTGATTGAACACTAGAAGTTGCCATTTCCAACTTCTAATCTCTTTTTCTGTTCTCTTTTCTGTCCTGCAGGGCTTTGAAGACCCCAAAGACAAGTGAGTAGTGACTGTATCTCAGCATTATTGTGTCTTCCCTCTCGTTCTGCTCGTTTGCCATGAATCTGGACGTGTTTCTTACTTTGAAAAAAATGTATGTTACTGAATCAGGTTTCAGGTTAGAGATCAATAGATCAGATTACACTGAAGGACTATTTAAACAGTATGAAAAAGTGCACAGGACCTGATGACACCTCTGTTTCCTCTGTACATTACATTACATCACATAGACAAATGCTACTAAAAAAGTGGAACACACATTAACATCAGTAGTTGTAAAATGTCATGAGCGACTTAATGTTGTTGTTGCTTATGGCTGATGTAAAGACCCAATCTGCTTCCAAGCATAGACAAAGCACAGATGTGACATTAAATCACTGTGCACCTGGTTACTGAGCACATAGATGCTATAATGCCTCTACTGCACAACAAGCACCTGCAGAGGTTTAAAATTCTTTCTTTCCTGATGTAGCAGAGTTGCTTAAGCCCTTTCAGAAGTCGGGTCTGCAGGCTTGTATAAGCTCACCTGATATATATCAAACGCTCCAGGAAAACACAGGGGGTAGACAAAATAATGTAAACACCTGATGAAAAGGGACTTGAATCTTTAATTAAATCGATATTGCGAAGGCCAAAAAAAAAGATCTTAAAGCCCCAGAAAACTTATTTTCTCAATAAGTTTTTTACAAAACTTGATGTGGGCCTACATGAACACACACTTTTCTGCCAAATTTAGAACAGTTTTGGATATTTCACATGAGAGATATCGTGCTTCTCTCTTGAAACTTGAAGCCAATGATTCGATTCAAAGTCTGACAGTTGTGGGCCTGTTTGCGACTGTCCATCAAACCTGATGAAGCAGATTAGCCGAGTTTGTGAGTGGTTAAATCTTAATAAATAATATATATAAGGATGTTTGTTCTTAACTTTAACTTTGATTGTTGCTTATTTAGTCATTTATATTTTAATTTTAGAGAGAAATACTTAAGATTGGAAACCAAGTTTTCAGGGGATTTAAAAGAAAAGAATCACTTTGCCAATATTACTTCAAATCTTGGTCATTTAAGCTTCAATCAGCAGGATTCATGTGTTAGTTTGAACTGACTGATCACTTTTCCGATGCAGTTTCTGTGTCTATCATTTGTTGTCATGATTTTTGTTAACAAATTAAGTAATCTTTGCAGCTTTTGTGACCGATGTTTGGGCACAAATTTGGACACAAAGTGATTTATTTTAGTCTTTGGGACTGTAGCGGTCTTCTCATGTTGCTATGGAAACCCAGATATAAAACTCATGATCGCCACGCAGGTTTTATGGCCGGCTACTGCTGCATAATTGACATTAGTCTTTATATGACCCACCTAAAGTGACCCTAAATTCAAGTGTCAGATAGAGATGTTGATGAAGTCTCATCCAGGATATAAAAAAGACAGATGAGGGGATGTTTACACCCAAAGGCAGTCAGTGATCAAAGAACTGCAGTCATTTCTAAAGAAGCTGTCCTCCTCTCCTCCCAAACTCTTCTGTATCTGGGAGTTTGTTCTGACATCACACTGAGCCGGCAGCCTCGGCTCCGGGCCGCAGCACACATCCTGCTTCTTATGCAGACAGCTTTTGGAGTTTAGAGGAAGCACAGAGGAAGCTGCGTTTTCTCATGCTCTACTAGAAAGCATCACTAGATACAATATCTCAGCTTAGTTTGGAAATCTGTGTGTGAGTGGTCTGGAGCAGACAGATGCTTGTTTTTGTCAACGCTTGCACATTTAGTCTATTTATGAGGAGTTAGGGATTAGACTGACTCAGTAAATCAGACCGATATCACACCCTGAATGTTAACCATGACCTTAGGGAGACAATTCAGGAGTGAAAAAGCCTCTTAAGCTGCTACAAAAAATATTTTTAGCCACTTTAAGGCCTTAATTGCCAAGGATTAAGACATTATTTAGGGGTTACCCATAGCTTGGGGGTTAAGAGGCCAACTGTGAACCACAGTGTTCCCGGTTAGAGTCTAGCCAGGGATGTTTGTTGCATCTTTCTCTCCCTCATTTCCTGTCATCGCTCTACTGGCTGAAAAATACTTTAAAAAAGTATAAAACTTACATATCTGTAGGGATATCTGTATTGTGGATAAGAGTCATTATTTCTGGCGTTTATCTTTCAAATAATTCCCCATTTTTCTCTTTACTTTGTGTTACTAAAAACAAATCTTAGTTGTTTTATTTACTGTAAACGGTGCGGATCAGTGTCGTCTTGCATCAGGAAACACAATCCATCCATATGGACATAAAATCTAGATTCATTTAGATTTTTTAACCGATTTAAAACCAATCTGCTTCGTCTAAGAAGATGAATGTGAAAACAGCCTTCTAGTGTGAAACTCCACACATACAGCCTCACACACTAGCGTAATCACTGTGATGACAGTAGCATGACATCTCCATCAGCCGATTAGTGCTTATCAACAAGGCCGGAGAATTTCAATCAATGTAAGTGACACTTTGCAGATTCTGATGAACCGGCTCATCAGAGCCTTTTGGGACTGAGGGGAGTGATTTGGTGTTTTAGGTCAATTGCTCCTTTTCACTTTGCATATGATTAGCTAAATGTTACTGCACCGCAGGGTAGGTTGTTAGGGTGACCGACCATACAACAATTAGAGATGATTTGCAGTTGTTCCTAGCTTGTGAAAAGGGAATTAGCTGCTCGGTGGCAGGCATTCAGAGTTTTTCTTAGAAGACGCTGAGTAGAAAAAGTTTTGCTGCAGTAGGAGTCTGAAGAGCCTTTTCAGACGTCCTGAGATGTAAATGTCACCTGGTCTCATCTTGTGTTATTCAGGCATTTCATTTTCAGGAACACGCAGGAAAACCTAAACCCAGAGGACGAGGTGGACGAGTTCCTGGGCCGGGCCATCGACGCGCGCAGCATCGACCGCCTGCGCTCCGAACACGTCAAGAAGTTCCTGCTCACCTTCAGAGAGCCTGACCTGGAGAAAAAGGTTAGGACGTACACACACACACACACACACACACACACACACACACACACACACACACACACAGAGCGACACACACTGCCAATATAGCAGCAAATAATTGGCCGTGACAAGCAATCTTCCCCGTGCAAAAAGCTCTCTCCTGCTCGCTCTTTTCTGTCCCTCGAGGAAGTCAGTCAAAGCAAAGTATAACAGAGAAAGGGAGGAACTGGGGTATAAAGGGGGAAGAGATAGCTGCTAAAGGAAAGAGGAAGTAAACTGCTTCAGACAGTGAAGGACAGGCTAAGAAGAAAGGTTAGAGCTTGGGTCTTTGCAAAAGAGTTTTGGGAAAACGGGAAAGGAGTTGAGTCCTGTTTTCAAGTTTCAATCACTTAACTTTCTTCCTGTCATGGTAAAAGTGTTAGGAAGTGGAGACTTAGATCAGAAGGACTTTATGTGAGCCTCCAGCTTTCTGTGGATGAGATCATCCCTGTCATCCTGCAGATCCTCAGTTTGATTTTTGATCCCAATCTGAGCCTCGCTTCATTCCAACAACAGTATGCAGAGCGGTTTTCAAGACTTATGGGGCAAGTCCAAGTAGAGCATCAAGTCTATCATGAGTCAAAGTAGACTTGTACTGAAATAAGAAAAACAACACTGTTTTAAGTTCTGTGACAATGTCTTCTTAGATAATTCAGTGGGTTTTAAGAGGATTTTTTATAGCCAAAGACTTGGGTCTCCTAGTTCATCTGATAACGCAAAACTAATTATATAGATACACGTTTTTTACTGTACAGCAACAATATAGTATATCAGTATCTTTGCCTTATATGTCGGCCAGTTAGTAATGACAAATTACAGTACTAAAATGCCAAAGATATGAATCATTTTGGTAAATGTATAACCAGTGTCACCATTACACAGTTCGTCCTCCAGAGAACACTGTCAAGTTTTTTTTTTGTTCAACTGTAAAATGTCGAGCTCACTACATATCTATGTCACAGTTCTTTAATAACCAAATTCTAGAAAATCCTCATCAAACTGTGTTTATGTCATATGTCATGTCTTTCAATGCCTGAAAGTCTTGTCTTGTCTCATGTGCTTTTTTTTTACTGTTCTGGGTTTTACCAGCTCAAAACTTGAGACTTTAATGTTTTTGCTTTCTAGTCTCAAGTCAAGTCAGATCTCCAAGGAAGCAAGTCTCGAGTATACGACATATCCCAGATTTTGAAAATAAAGAGGAAACATTTTGAGAAAAAAGTTATTATACATCAAGAATACAGTCCAAACAATTACAAGAAAAGTCAAAGGTCAAGTCTCACAGCAGTCAAGTCCATGTCAAGTCCCCATTTCTGTGACTTATGTCTGACTTCAGTGCAAGTGTCAAGAGTACACTTCTGCTACAACATGTATACGCTGTGTGAAAGCACTGATTCCAAAACATAAGGTTTGTCCCTGCACTGATGTGACCAAGTCAGATTTATTTATTTTTGCATCTTTTTTAGTTTGCTTTCAGAGGGACCAAAAGGAAGACAAGCGTGTTGTCAAATGCTAAAATACTGTTTCATTCTCCTCTTCTTCTCCTCTTCTTCTCCTCCTGCAGTACTCCAAACAGGTGGACTCCAGGTTCGGGGCTTACGTGGCCTGCGCCTCCCTCGTCTTTCTCTTCATCTGCTTCATCCAGATCGTCATTGTGCCGCCGTGAGTCCAAACTTTGAAATACTACAGAGTAGACTTTAGGAAAACTCATCCATGTGTCCCCTTTATGCTAACAATAGCATCCACTCTGAATAATGTGTTTTATCTCAAAAGTCAGAAGATGAGAACTTGTAACTACTCCAATTAAATATTAAACGATAAACAGCAAAGTCTGAGTGTTTTTGTAGTGGATTTGTAAAATGTACATGTAATATGATACAGAAAATAATATATATAATATATGCACTACTTGCACTTTGGATGCAACCACTGTACAGTGTTTTATGTGTATTATGACAATAGAAATGATGGCTAAAACTCCAAAACTATGAGGTTGTAATTATTGGAATTATCCTTAAATTAGCTCGCTGGATTAATCCTTAATATGTCTTATAATCAATCTATTAAGCATTAATAAATGTTTATTAACCAATGTTAAATACATTAGTTACATAATAAGGTAGTCATACATCTTTTATAAACAATGTGTTAACGTTAACGTAATCCTATGGGGCAATTGCACCTGTGAAAATTACGTCCACTAAAAGTGCTTGTTTTTGCCACCGACAGGCTCAGATTGTTGTCTGACAACATTATGGGAAGGATCCCTACAGAGACAGACCATTTTGTTAAAGAGTAAGATTAGTAAGATTAATTATTGGTCACTTTGACCCCAAACTTTGTAAAAATAGGGCCCAGGTTTAAAAATACCAGAGTTTCTCTTTAACACGTCAGCTGAGGCCCGTCTTTCCAAATGTTCGGTTTCTGCCTTTAATCTTCGGAGCCTCACAAATCCTGCACATTACAGTATCTGTCGCAAGCTCTTCCGTCTTTAGCCTTACAACCAAACAGTTAAATAAGTGAAGTCATTTTCATAACACAAGAAGCTGAATAGATGAGATATAAAAGGGAATATCAAATCAATATCAGTGTAATTGCAGCCGAGCCGCAGCCAGATTCAAAAAGCTCTGGCAGATTTTGTCTCGAGGCGAACCCTCCTCTCTTGTTTTATCTCTCCTGCACTCAGACTTTTCTCCCTGCCCATCTCTCATTATTGATCTTCTTCAGCCTGTCTCTTTATTAACCTTTCTCCCCCATCCTCTCATCTCACCACTCCCCTCTCGTCTTTTATTCCTGTCTTTACCTCTCAGCCGTCCTCAGAGACCCTCCTTCCCCGTCCCCCTCGCCACCTCCTCTCTCTCTCCCTGTTTAATCTGTTTTCCTTAATCATTTTCACTGTAGTCACTCTCTCCTCTCTCCTCTGTTTACTGTGGTTCATTATCATTTCCTGTCATGCCCACACACACATAATGCCTACTTCCATATTGTTTACGTCGACACAAGGTCACATTATTACCTCTGAAACCGTGACACAGGCAGCGTATTAGAGAAACAAACAGTAAAGCATTAAATGCAGCCAGAAATAAACATTATATGTATATAATGACACCCTAACTGTGTCGTCTGCAGCTCCAGTCTGATGATTGGCTTCTTCATCACCTGTCTCATTATCCTGACGACTGTCATGTTCGTCTCAACTGTGTACTGCTGTTTTGGGGTGAGTAGTCTCTGCTTGTGATAATAAAAATAATAACAATACAGATCTAACACATTAGTCTTTTCTTCAGTGATAAGAGGATGGGAGTGATTTTAGGCAGAGGAAGAATATGTATCTGAAAAGTCATCAAGAGCAGAGACGGACTGGTTCTTACTTCTTTATATGGAACTTCAGTATCAGACATCACAGAGATAAATCTGTTAAATCTTTTATCAGGCGGTGGTTTGAAGCTGAGCTCGCTATTGATTTCAGATAATGTCAGTGATCTAGAAATTTAGACATAATCTGCTCTTGACCTCATAGCATAGTTCTTTCAGATTCTTTTTTCTTTCTTTCTTCAGGAGAGTTTTGAACTAAATTCCTTAATTCAAAGTGCAGATGGCACCATTCGACTCCACTTTGACAAGCTACAACTTTGGAAATATCACAGAGAGATTGTTTGTGATTTAGAAATACACATCACACACAAGTTTCACCTAAAAGAACAGAGCTCATTTTGGATGTGATGTCTGTCTAGTTTTTGTGAGTCTAGTTGGTGCTTATCTATAGCAGTGAGTAAATGATTCCTTATGTATAAAACAAGATTGTCTGTTGGTAGAAAGTGGAGTTACAGGTTGTTTGTTTGTGATGTGATTCAGGCAGCATTAAAATAAAGTCCTTTTTATGTTTTATTGTCCTTCATAGGATTTAGTAAAATATAATTTATTTCTGTGAATGCTCCCTCTGTTTAGTGAGCTTTTTTCCTCCTCGCTTTGTTGTTTGCTGGTGTTTTATTCTGTTTGTAGGCTTTAGGAAAGAAGACATGATGTACGTGATGTTCATGGTGTAGAGTTTGCGCAGTAATTAATGTTCTTTTGTCATTTTTGTTTCAAAACTTCAACTGTGTATTTGGTGCCTTATTAGCCAGTGTGGAGGTACCGGGCACCGTGTTGTCCACATGAGATTACAAATCAGTCAGTCAGCTAGTCAATCGATTAATCAACAACTCGACTGA
Organism: Macquaria ambigua; assembly: GCA_008360985.2. NCBI lineage: Eukaryota > Metazoa > Chordata > Actinopteri > Centrarchiformes > Percichthyidae > Macquaria > Macquaria ambigua. The sequence goes on along the minus strand of VMKM01000625.1, from coordinate 201,614 downwards.
TGATTACATTTTTTGTGCTGTCTCATTATTTTGTAGTATTTCTGCCTTACCTGCCACTCACAAGCTCAGTAATTTAACACTCTTTTTCACAACTTTCTGAAAAATGTTTGACTCGTCCTTCCTTTTTATAGAAACAGCAGTGAACATGTGGGAGGCTTTCACTGATATTTCTGTATTTGTATTTTTGTGTGTGCGCAACATATTTCGTGCAAACGTGGATGCGTAACTGAGCACACTTTAAGACAACAGAAAGGGTGATGACGTCAAAGAGCAGCGCCCACCTGACAAACCTCAGGAGGCTTGACAATTTGCAATGACATCTCAGAAGGAAACCTCCCTAAAGTGGCCCCATGTCATACCCGTCGAACTTGCGTGAAATTGTAAATAAAAAAAAGTTTAGATTTCGTACATTTTTTGTTGGTGTCAGATTATTTATAACATAATGGTGATGAACGCTGGCTGGAGGAGCCCCCTGTGAATGTTTGCCTATAGGGCCCCAACAGACTCTAGAATGGCCACTGCATATTATCTGCATCTTCAGCCATTTTTCTTGCTTTCTATTCATAATGGAATAATGCTGCCTTCCTCTACTTTTTGTCAGCATTGAGGACGCAGCCATCTTGTTTGAATAAACTTTTTTTCCCCCCATCCATTTCCTGCTCTCACCGCCTGCCGACAGGTCATGGGGGACAAAAGAGAAAAGTGGAGCTGCTGCTGATGGTTTTCACTGATGAGTCATGACTCTCTTTAAAAAACAAAAACAAAACCCTCTTCCGTTTGTATATCTACCGAACTTGCAGAGAGGATTTTTGGTGTCAGTCTTCTCATCAGATATTAGATAAGATAACCAGTGGTGAATGGTGTGTTTAGTGGCTGCAGATGAAAAGGAGCAGAATTAGGTGAAAAATAAATCAAATCAAATGAAAACAAATATTCATTGACTGAATTCTTCTCTCTCTTCTCTATCTGTACCATCACTCACTCCCTCCTTTGTCTGTCTGTCCTCCTGTTTTCCCGTGGCTCCCAGCTCTTCCCAGTCCCTCTGCAGACTCTTTCTAAGAGGATAGTCCAGTCCAGACTGAACAGCACTCTGGTGGGCGTCTTCACCATCATCGTCGTCTTTCTTTCTGCTTTCATCAATATTGTAAGTTCTCACTTAACAGAATTCCCAAAAGACAACTTACGTTTCATAAAAAACATATTTTGATTATTCTGGTTCTCCTCTGACGTGTCCTTACTGACCTTTGACCTGGTTCAGTTCACCTGCAGCAGCAGCGACCTGCGGAGCTGCATCAAGGCGGAGCTCAACATCAGTCTGGACAGCGTGAACATCTGCCACGCCCGCCTCCTCAACTACAGCCTGGAGACACAGCACAGCCCCTGCGGAGACGACGCCCTCATCTGCAGCTTTCCTGAGGTACAGGTGTGCCTTGTTCTCTGTGTGTGTGTGTGTGTGTGTGTGTGTGTGTGTGTTTGTGTTTGTGCAATGAACATTATGCAAGCAAGATTAATGTGGCAAGTTTACTGCAGTAAACTGAGGCTTTTACAAAGTTCAACTCAGATGAGCAGCAAATTTGTCTGAAGCAGTAAAGCCAATTCGTTTTAAGCATTTCTGCAGGAAAAAAATCACCATTATATGTTTGGGACTAATTATGTTGATCAAATATATGTGTTGCAAATGTTTAGGCAGCCTCATTCTTCAAAGGAGACATGAGTGCTGCTGCAAGTCTGGCACCGAAGCATAAAATGCTTACATTACATTATCTAATCATAGATGTAGCTTCCTGCTGTGTCCAGTGGTGTAATCAAATCAGCTTTCCTGGCATTGTGCAAAAATATGCTGCATATTCAAGCAGTCAAATTCATGAGTAAAATGTTCTTTTTTTCTGTCTGAACATCAGACGAGAAACAACAGTGTGACTGTAAAGTAATACCTCAAGTACTTTATTGCTGTTAGAACAATAAGCCATCACAATAAAAAGAACAAAAATGTTCAATCTGTTATAGTGAAGCACTTATAATTGTATAGTTTAAGATTTCAATGTGATTCTTCTTTAACAAGTGACATAATGTTGAACAGTAGCAGAACAAATGGACGCTAAGTGAGGGTAATTGCAGGTATTAATGTTAACATTTTGGTTTGCACAGTAATGCTTAAATTAACAGTTAAGTGGTCAAAATTGTGGGTTTATCGGGTGTTTTATAATACCCCTGGATGTGACTCATTCAGTCAGAACAGTGTGTTACAGAATATAAAGCTTGACTACCAAACGTAAAAACAAATGTACCTTTCCTAACGTCCTCCCTCTCCATCTTTCCCCCTCAGTACTTCTCGTGCTGCGTGCTGCTGAGCCTGCTGGCCAGCTCCGTCTTCCTGCAGGTCAGCAGCATCGGTAAACTCTTCCTCATGCTCTTCATCGAGCTGCTCTACCTCCTCATCATGGAGGTGCCCAAAGTGAGCCTCTTCGACAACCAGGACCTGCTGGTGATGGCCAACGCCATCAACGTTTTGTGAGTCACTTTATTACTGCTGTATGTGTGTGTGTGTGTGTGTGTGTGTGTGTGTGTGTGTGTTTAAATCGTTGACCATGTGCAGATGTTCTCACAGCTGATTGGCTCTTCTCTGTTCCTCCCCTCACAGCGAGCACATGAATGGAACAAGGTGAGACTGATGGCAACTTCTATTACCACAGAGACCCGAAGCATCACCTCTGTCATCTGATTAAGCTAACAGCATCATTATGTGCTGGCACAAATGTAACTGTAATGACCTGCTGGCAACAGATGCTAGCGCTAATGAGCCAAGATTTAGAGGGCAGCTTGTTTTTGTGTCACAGTGTTCCTGCAAAGTACATCTTTACACCCATACAGTATAACTTTATGTACCCTAACCCTAACACCTGTATGTTAAGTAGTTCAGTACTAATGTGTGTGTGTGTGTGTGTGCGTGTGCTGACCTCCAGCTGTGTGACGGACTCCAAGGTTCCTCTGAAGATCATGACCCCGGTGGTCATCACCGTCTTCGTTCTCGCCCTCTACCTACACGCCCAGCAGGTGGAGTCCACGGCCAGGCTCGACTTCCTCTGGAAGCTGCAGGTCGGTGTGTGGGTGTGTGTGTGTGTGTGTGTGGGTGGGTCTGTGTGTGTGTGTATAACCCCATTTAGGGGACAAAAAGCAGGTCCCCACAATGTAAAGCATTAAAGTTTAGGGTTAAAGTTAGGGTAGGTCTCTAGGGAACTAATGTAAGTTAATGCAATGTCCCTTTTGTGTGTGTGTGTGTGTGTGTGTTTTGTTGGTTTAAAGATCCAAGACTCCTTTAGGGAACACTACAAGATGTTGCCATCAGGAAAGGCGATGTTTTTCCCGTCTTCTTGGCCAATTTGTGGCATGTTTTCTTACAAATTTTTTTGCCTTTCTAAAAAGCTGAAACATGTTCGATAAAACAAAAAATAGTTAGTTGTTACTTAATTATTGCACTCTGTCATATTGTCACGCCACAGGTAGTCCTGGTAAAATGATTTGTTTTAGGTCTAGGAGATTTAATTACCACTACGTCTTATGAAGGTAGCAGCTACTAACAAACAGGCCATACAGACAGAAATGTCTTGGTTGTGAATCAACAAGAAAAGGATGCAGGCCTTACCAGAACCCTGGCGAGCTTGACTAACTTTCTGCCATTGGCCCACTCAGTCCGGCTCGGTCACATCCGCTCCAGTCCTCCTCCTGTTCCAACAACCGCTCACTGAGCTTGGTGTCGGTTTCAGGTCATTTAGGTTGACAAATCGACGCTGACAGAAACAAAAAAACTTCAGGGATCACTCAGTGTCCATCAGGGTCTCAACGAAAAGTTGCTCTTTGCATTCATTTGCAGTACACTACTCTCATGCATCCATATTCCACTCTTGCGCACTCTTTTTCTCGGGCATCTCCGCTCATGCCGGCTCATATTACGTAAGAGCAGCCCTCTTGAGATTGACGACCACTCAAAAAAGACAAATGACAAACTGACTGTAAAAAAATTTATGTGCGAGGCTGTAATGCTCTTTGTAAAGAAAACCAAATTGTAAGGAGGATAAACGTTTAAGTCCAAAGTTTGTTTGATCCTTAGCAGTCGTGGTGGAGTAAATGTAAAAACTGGACAGAGGGTGGTGTCAGAGTAACCATTAATAGAAATAAGTGTCTGCAGTAGTAATTGTGCACCCCCATTGACAGTACATCCCATTATCATACCCTCTGGGAACCTTAAATGTATGTATTAAATTTAGTTCCAATCCATCTCGAGGATGTCAAGATATTTCACTGGATAACTGACCTGCTGGTGGCGCTACATTAAAAGTCCAGGGATCACCAAAGTCATTAGGATTCATCGTCTTGGGACCATACATATCTGTACCAAATTTCATGGCAATCCATCCAATACTAGTTGAGATATTTCACTCTGGATACTCCACAGTATTGGGTTTTCCCCCCATGTGATTCTCTTTTTATTTACCTTAAGTACATCCTGTCTAATTTCTGTATTGAACCCCCCGACAGGCCACAGAGGAGAAGGAGGAGATGGAGGAGCTGCAGGCCTACAACCGACGCCTGCTCCACAACATCCTGCCCAAAGACGTGGCCGCCCACTTCCTGCAGCGTGAACGGCGGAACGACGAGCTCTACTACCAGTCGTGCGAGTGCGTGGCGGTCATGTTCGCCTCCATCAGCAACTTCTCGGAGTTCTACGTGGAGCTGGAGGCCAACAATGAGGGAGTGGAGTGTCTGCGGCTGCTCAACGAGATCATCGCTGACTTTGATGAGGTGAGATGTGAACAAATCCAGCTGGAAGTTGCGTCTGCGTGTGTTTGTGAGGATGTAAATCTGTGGCTTCCACTGTGGGATCTACTGCATTCATTTGGAGTCATGTTTGTTACCACCTGGTAAATGTTAAGTCGGAGATTCACTCTCTTTTTATCTCTGGTTTGGTCTCCTCCAACTTCTGAGAAATATATCTTGCTCTTTAGCCGCTATATTCTCCACTATGTAGTCATGTAGCTGGTCTCCATCCTTTCTGCAGTATGATCAACATTAGACAGAGTGATTTGACTCAATATGAATATCAAAAATATTGATTAAATGCAGCTTTCAGAACTAAAACTCTAAGACTCTTTAAATATTTTGTACATTGCTTTTTGCTACTAGAAAATCAATAGGAGATTTGGAGCTCAAAGAATACAGTTAACTTATCAACTTAGCACTGGATCCAATGAACTTGAACCCAAACTCTGCTATAAATAGAACTTATAGATTAAACCTTCCCTCTCCTGCCACCATTAGATCATCAGTGAGGAACAGTTCCGTCAGCTGGAGAAGATCAAGACCATCGGCTCCACCTACATGGCGGCCTCCGGCCTCAACGACTCCACATACGACAAGGCCGGGCGCTCGCACATCCGCGCCCTGGCTGACTACGCCATGAGGCTGATGGACCAAATGAAATACATCAACGAACACTCCTTTAACAACTTCAAGATGAAAATAGGTGAGCTGCAGAAAAGAAAGAAGGTGCTACTGTTGCTCAGGGATTTTGTACATCTAACAGGGATGCAGATGGAGTGAGATTGTTATTGAGTAGGAACTGAAGAGATAATTTCCAAACTGATATACAGTATATCTAAACGCTGCTCTCAAAATAAAAAGGAACCTGACAATAAATATAATTTTGTCTAAGTCCAGCTGGTTTGGTAGTAATTAAGTACTTTGTTTCGTCTTATATTTGTTTCCTTTCTTAGGTCTTAACATTGGCCCTGTGGTTGCCGGGGTGATCGGGGCCAGGAAGCCTCAATATGACATCTGGGGGAACACGGTGAACGTGGCGAGTCGTATGGACAGCACAGGTGTACCGGAGAGGATCCAGGTGAAGTGACGTGTGACACTGCACTGCAAAAATATTCATTTTACCTAGTAAAGAGCTATAAAGACATATGAAGACATAAAACTGTTTTTATACATCCTATCACTTAAATTAATGCTGATAGTTTTGAACAGTTATCTGAGAGCCACATCAGCTTGACAACAAACAAGTCCACTCAACTAAACAACTATCACTGCAAATCAAGCTTTATTAGAAATAAAAAAAAAATGCATTCTCTCAATATTAATTAATCTTGTCTGAAACAAGTCAAAACACATTAAAAACAAGTGGAACAGTCTCAGTCCTACTGGCAGAATATTCACTTAGTTTAGGAGAAAATGAATGTTAAGACTAACAGCATTTGCAGATCTTAGGACTGCTGTTAGTTTAGTTTTGCCATCTTGGAGTTAAACTCCAATCTATTTTGGTCAAAAAGTAGAAATTCATCTAATGTGCATAAGCTCTGCAAAACTGCCTTTCCGACATGGCCGACGGCTGCATTTAGAAAAAAGTCGATTCAAATTAATGAAAGATGTTAATTAAAAATGGCCATATTGGTTTTGCTGTATCAGATGTGAAATCATTAAAGCTTAATAACTCACAGCTACTTTGAACACAGATGGAACCCTTTAATTTCATCTAATTTCTTCTCCACTGCACCTTCTGAAAAACCATTTACGCTAGAGCAAATATGAACCACTGCTTCCTAATGAACATGAAAGTGACAAAGCAACAGCACGATTACGACGTTAACACTAGGATGCTGAGATTTCATCTATTTTGTGGACGCTAATATTCAGTGTTCACATACATACAAGGGGAAAAGAGCTACTTTAGATACTTTACACAGTATCTAATTTATGTCTGTAAACCATGCAGAATGATAGATGAAGCATAAATAAATTATAATATTAAATTATTTTTAACTTGCACTATATTTTTGTAGCTTTTTTTTTTTTACCTAGAACCAAATGGAAAAAAGCTATTGAAAATGAAGATTTAGCTCAACAGGCGTACTGTACCTGTAATTTTTGACCAAACAGAAGCTCTTGCTAGGCAAAAACAATGGACCATGTCTCCAAAAAGGGACAAATATAGTTAAGAACAAAACGCTTAACATGTAAATAGATTGTATTATAGTTTAATTTGACTTTTAACTCATATTTTAAGTGGTTATCACTGAAGAACTGTACATTTCTATTGGCATCTCTGTCATTTTCCCCCCTGAATTGGGGTTTCTGGGAGCTTTACATTTTGGTGAATTGACAAAATGATAAGTCAAACGTGTAGCTGAATTTGTGCTGGTAAAAAAAAAAAAAAGGACACCATGCATTTAATATAAAGACAACCCAGTAAGCATTGATTTGGTCAGAGTTAAAACTGGGTTAAATTTGACTAAGAAGTTAGTTTTCCAGACATGTAGGTCACATATAACCATTGTTCCAACAGCTTTTCAGGGACCATATTTCAACGCGTACTTATGACCTGCTTCACACTGAAATGTAGTCATTTAAATGCAGTTGAAGCAATGGTTTTGTGAAAACTTAAACTTTTACATTATTTACTACATTAATGATCCAGCGCCCAGTCTTCAAGGTCCAATTGTGAGTTGAGTGTGTTGTATTTTATTTTGTATCTTATCGTCTAACGTCTAACTTTTCAAACACGTTTAGCCCGTTTTTTAACAAAGACATCTAGACATCTTTTGACCTGCAAATCACCAAATCAGTGCTGACTGGGAGTCATTAGGTGCTAAATAATAAATACAAAGAAAAGCGGTAAATATGAACCACAATAAACTCACTGTCCCTTCCTCCCTCTGTCCTCAGGTGACCGCAGACCTGCACCAGGTACTGAGCTCCTATAACTACACACTAGAGTACAGAGGTGTGGTCACAGTCAAGGGCAAAGGAGAGATGATGACCTATTTCCTCACCGGTGGACCTTCTAGCAGTTAACCCCAACTAAGTGACAAATAGACACATTGGGGTAGGCGCCTTAACCCCGCCTCTGACATACCGAGCAGGCTCACGGACCTCTGATAGCTTACGGCAGACTGAGACTGACTGAGACGTCCCTTCTCACAGCGCCGATCCTTTCTTAAACCTGCTGAGGCCACAATGGGGAAGGAGAAAGTTCATCCTAAAGCTCAGCCTGCGGAGGACACTATGAGTGGGAGAGGCCTAGCTAGCCTGAATCTGCCATTGAGACCAAAGATCAGTGCATTTTGTCAGCTGTGTGAGTCTAGGTCCTAAAGGAAGAATGCTCTGGAAGAAATTTTATTTGCTTCAATCAGCCAAATTTTTTGAGGGTTTTCGGACAAACCTGCAGGAGGACATGAACTACGTCACTTCCTGTCTTTCTCTCTGCCTTTCTCCTGCTGAAGTATATATGTACATGTAAAACGCAGACGGTTTTATGTGTATGTATATGGTTTTATGTACTGTATGTAAAACACATCTTGTCCATGTTGTCGTGATACAGGTACAGATCTCTGGACACTCAGCCAGCACTGCAGCACTATCCGTCCTTGTATCAATATCTGATCACGTCAGTAATTAACAGATCGATGGAGGCAGTGAGTTGTGTGAAGGTCCCTCAGAGACTGTTTTTTTTTTTGTAAGAGCAGAGAGAAAACGCTCCACAGTGTTTACAGAAAGCTTCCCGTCAGACATATAAATTCACAAACTCACACTACAGTATCAACAGCATACACACACACACCAAACACAAAGAGGATGTCAATGAAGAGCTTTTTCTAATCTTCGACATTTTGTATTTTGACTTCAGAACACCAAACCCTATCAGATATTTTAAGATTCTATATTTTGTACATTAATATATTAGAGATCTATCTATAAACACCAATGTGTATTCAGATGTACATACTGTATCACTCTCATGTTGGGATTTCAGAAGTCCTCACTGATGTTGCCTGGTCTTAGCGTAGCGCCACAGCTGATGTACCATTTAGCCTCAGCACATCGACGCCCCCTGAACACCCGTTTTTCTTGCTCTTTTCACCGAATTGAGCGTTTTTCGATCTGCAGGAAGTCAACCGTTTGGCTGATTAGATGGCGTTTCTGATGATTTCCCTTCGCTAGTGTGTTTGAATCTCGCGGTGAGAAGGAAGCGTCAAGCCGAGTGAGTGCGCTCTTCGACTGACAGACTAGAGGATGGGAACGCATCAGTCTTTTTGCGCTCCAGTGCTTTCAGCCGTCCCACCCCTTCCTGCATCGCTCCACACCCCCCTGTTGCTTGCTCAATCAGATGGTACGACCCAATGAATGTCCAATGATCTCCGATGAGGCCTTTAATATGAACTATATACTGACGACGGTGATGATGCTCATCCTGTGGACAGGGATAGACGATGCCCATGTGGAAATGTGCCCTTTTAACTGCAGTTTTTTTTTTTTCTTATCAGAGCAGTTTTCTTCAGTATTACAGCATTATTCAGCATGTCAGTTTCATAGATTTTAGTGATTTTCTTTTTTTAGTGATGTTATTACCAAACATTACAGCTGGTTCTGTTTGTCTTGGCTGAGTCACAGAGTACAGTAATCAGTAAACGTCTGGACAGAGTGTCAAGTTTTTACCGGAGAATAGTGAGGAATATAGCAAATTTGAGACCGCTAGCAAACAAATCTTATGAAAAAACCAAAATCAGCAATGTGTTGGTGCATCTCTCAATACTTTCTGACTTCCCTACTCTCCTTGTGAAGACATAATCCTTTAAAACACGGTAAACACTTTAATTTTTAGCAAATGTTACTCAAACAGGAGCAAAGAGAGCATTTATTGGGACTATTTGTGTATTTAATACACATTTGGTGCACTACACTAGTGAGTTTTTACTGCACCAGGATGCTGTGCTCAGGATTGACTCAAAAGGAACTACAGTGTATGGAGGCTTGACTGTGCCACTGGAATAATTATAGACTACAGTGTTTAAAAAAAGTAGTAGTTAGAAATGAATTACGGTAAATAAATTTGAATTGAAATGATGCATAAAAGACTCTTCAGTAAATAATGAAAAGATAATTAAACATTAAAAAGAAAATTAATACTTGAGGACCAACTGCTTACACATCTTTAAATTAAATTGATCCAGAAATAGAAACTGTAAATGTTAAAGCAGGAAACGAATGTATTGCTGAATGGAATATGTCAGGCAGACACATCAACACATGGAATTACAAAAAGTTACATTTAAGAACATTTTTAAAATAATTTTGTGGCTCCATTTAAAAACCAAATTATTAATTGATCATTTAAAGTCAGAATTAGGAAATAGACTTGAAGTTTTATAATGCATACTTTAAATGCAAATATAATTAAACAAGTTATAATAGCTTTTTAAAATGTATCAATTTATTAATTGATTTTAAATAATCAAGGTAAGGGTTATAATGATTCCGGTGGCACACTCTGGAGCTCTATAACAGTGTCCATGTTTATGGTAATGGTGGAACATGTCACCCAGTGCAACGGTGTGGCTTGTTGATGTGTTGTAATAGTTTTTGGACAACAAAGGAGCTTGTTTGTGGGATCAATTCATTGATGATTTTGGTCTTTTCCTGGGATAATATATATTAGCACCAGCCTTAACCTTTGAATGTTGGTGGTTTTGCTTTTACTTTCCCGTTTTAAAAGAAAAAGGAGAAACTTGGCACTTAGTCCAAATGTTTGCTTTGAGTCTGTTGGATGAAAATAAGATTGCACTGGTCTACTCTGGTGGTTTCTGTTTTGTTAATGTACTGTACTGCTGCAACCATTATCTTCACACACCACTACTAAAAATTTAAGTGTCGTCCCATTTCACTCTTTGAATGCAGAGCCATTCTACGCCCATGTGAGCCCCTTTTTTCTACTGCTTATTGTTCAGGAGTGTGCCATTAGAAAACACAAGGGGTTGGAGAGAAGACAAAGCTCAGAGAGGAGGAGTGCAGCTATGAGGTGCCTGAGAGGATAATTTCTAAGGTTTAAAGAGTTTGAGAAGTGCACCTCCTTTTCATTTCTACAGCTGAGGATCCTCATGATGAATCTGATAAGAAGACAAGGTGAGGCAGCGTCTGTGACAAAAACAGCTTCAGAGACAAAACCGTGGGTTGTTTTTTGTTGTCATGCCAAACACTATGCTCTTTTTTCTTTTTTTCTTTTTTTTTACAGTCAAATAAACTCCTGAGATGTTTCACAGGTACGACATGATTTCATCTGGATTCTTTTCTACATAATCTGCCTGTGTTGTCAGCTCACTAATGGATTTAGATGCCTGTTTACTTTGTGCAAGCTGTCGTCTCAGCACACTCGTATAGAACCAAAGCTCTTTTTTTATCCAAAACAGGACTTCCGACAGACACTATATGGCCAAAAGTGTGTGGACAGCCTATGGTTAGGGCAGCATACAATATTTTAGATAATGTTGTGCTCCAGCTTTATGGCAACAGTTTGGGGAAGACCCTCTCCTGTTTCAACATGACAATGCCTCCGTGCACAAAGCCAGGACCATAAAGAAATGGTTTTTGAATAACATGCTCAACCATCACATATGGGTGTAAAGCTTGGATGTCTGCATATATCTATTGGAAGTAAGACGCTTTTACTACCCCCCTTTTAAAGTTTTCTTATGCAACAGTGTTTAAAAGCCCTCAGCATGAGCTGGCATTGTGCTTAAATTTGGGATTCTTTTTACATGTTCGTGTGGCTCACCAACAGATGGCAGCAGCACTACATCACATGGTTTATACACGGGGTCCCTTGTCTTCTTTTCATCATGATTACTGTTTATACATGATGGAAGAGATGGAAGCAAAATGCTAATCTGCTGATTAGCACCCTGAGTGTTACTTCATCCATTACAGCTTTAATATCTATATTTAAATAGAAGTCAAATCACTGGCCATTACACTGAATAAGAATGAATTAGGGTCTTGGTTAATAGTTAATTCAATGACTCGTGATATGCATTTAAGACGCAGTGCTGGACTCATTTAAATTAAATTCTCTCAATTTAAATTGAGCATCTTTAGACAAAGTTTAAGGATGCGAGGAATAAAAGGCCACAGTAATGCAGGCAGTAACCACAATAGTGTTTACTTGGTATTTGTCAGGGGAACTCAAGCACATGTTGGAGCAAACAAAATCCTCAGAGCCTCAGACTTAATGATTTTGACCTTTTTTCAACAGCCAACCTGTGAGCCCCCGACTGAGTGAGCTCTGCCACAAAAACATTATCATCACTGACATTCACTTGAAGCATGACGAGTTCAAATTGTGCTTCAAGTAGTTGACAATTTACACCTGCAGTACCCATTTGTCATTTGTCAATTCACAAACTTCCTGCTCAGGAAAAAATATATCCCTGCTCCATTAATCTACATCTGGAGGAAATTGCTGTTCCTTATAATGAGGTGCCCACAAATAACATCAATTCTAATCATATTCATAATACCTCTAGTGACATTACTACAAAAAAAGACAAAGAAGTGGTGCTTGAAAAGTGTTTCAGCTGCCACTGAATCATGAGGCAATCTGTTGCTTGTTGTTGCTCCAAAGAGAATGGGAATTAAACTAAAGTCAGCAGTTTTACTGCATTTAGCAGCTGAAACTCCAGTGCTCATTTACCATATGCTGGAGGCTCCAGCCTCCAACATTAGGTAAATTATAAAGGACTTGGATCAGATATCCTTCTTATTACAGGATACTTTGAATCTTCTAATCTTTTTCATAATTCATTTTTTTTTCACAGTTACAGCAACATGCATCAGATCTCATCAAATGCCTCATTAAGCCCCAGCGGTGCTATTAAAAAAGACCACATAAGATTTTTGTTGAAGAATGGAAATCATTGTAATGGTAATGACACAGATTTTTTTAATGTTCAATGTTCCATAGCTGAGCTCAGAGACAATACAAGAGTAGATATGTTGCAAGTGGACTGAAGAGGACCAGATCACATTATGGTGAATCAATGTGTCTCAGTGTGCAACAGAAAATGGAGAAAATTCAAGCACTTCTGGTCTGAATCCAGTGTTCCAACACATTTTCCATTTCATATCAAATCCTGAATTTAACATTAGATAGAATTGTTCATAATATTTTTATATTCTAATCATGACTGAGGAACTTTAAAAGGTGTGATATTACACTCTAGTGTAAAATAACACAAATTAAAATGTGAAATATTTGTACAACACATAAAAGCAGTTCAGCAGTTCAATTCCCAAGTTTTAAAGACCCGGAAATGATCATTCATTTTCCATACTTGGATAAACCAGTATAAAAGCCTTGAATTTTACAGTTTCTATTTTACGCAACACACCCACACTACACGTTTAATGTAACTGCTGTGGAAAAGGAGAATGTGAACTCACACAATGTGAACAATCTGAGCCAGTGAAGCTCAGTTGAGATCCATTCAAGTCTGAGCCATATTGTGAAAAAGAGCTATTAGGTCATGTAGGTGTGGTACCGCTGTTGAAAAGCAGGGAACATTCAGAGAGCGCGATGATGAATCATACGAAGTTGAAGTGTTGCAGTGGTCCCCCGACAGATCTGTAGTGCAGATGCCAGATGGACATGGAGTGGAGATGTGTGGCTATACTCCTTTTTATTTTCACTTTTAACTTCTTCCAGTAAGAGAGAGATTATTTAAAAAACAAAAGACATTATGACAATCTTGGCACAGCTACTCATGAACAATGAACAATGAACAATGAAGGCATGACTCAATTCTCTACTCTTCTCCATTTGTTTGCTGTTTATTTGTTGGGATGTTGCAGGAAGCCAGGAAATCTTTCCGTAATTCCCTGAACAAATCTCACACTGCCTAATAACGACGAATGTGGCATCTCCCGACTGTAATTATGTTAAATGTGAACACTGCTAATATCCATTACACGGGCAGAGGGTGAGAGACTTTGTGAGAGTTTTTGTCTTCATAAGTGGCAGACGCAACCATGTCTGAACCATGGGGCTTGGTGGGAGGAAAAGCACGCCTCAGATGATACGAGCTGCCTCTGGCCACGACAACACAGCTACGCATCTTTACTGCTGCCAACACAGACCTGTTTATTAACATAGTCACTTGACACTGGCATATGCTTGAGGCTGTGTGGGTGAGGAAGTAGGGTATGAATGCTAACAGGCTGTTTGTGTCTACTGGAGCAGGAGTTACTCTGGAAAACTAGGCGCCAGTCTGCGTAAAAAAAAAAAAAATGGAGCAATCATAAAACAACAAATTAAACTAATCTGTATAAATCTTCATTGACCACATGTCACTGAACAATCAGTCAATAAATAAATAGCAAAATTAACTGTCTACAAAATGACAACTATATGCAAAATAAGCTATGATCACTGGCTCCTGAATACAGAATACACCAAACTGAAATGCGGGCCACACACACAAGGCAGCATTGCATAGTTTTAAACCTAGACCTAAACCAGAGTCCTGCTCCGGGTCAGGTACACACAGGTACATCGTGCAAAAACTGCATGTAACAGGTAGAGAAAAAAAAAACACGCAAAATTAACTGGATGTGAGGGGGATGTGGGTGACGTATATGGGAGAGGAAAAAAACAAAAACTGAACAAGAAATTGAAATGAATGTCCAGTCTTGCAGTCTTTTTATGTTCATCCTTCCTAAAGTAATTTTATCAGTCTTAACAGTTTACAATTACACTGCAGATTATTTTTTTAAACAGTAAAATGCTTTTTTATTTCATCCGTATGCTGTTAAACATCCGTTTAGCCTTCAGCCAAGCCCACATGGGTTATTGGCTGGGCTCAAGGAAATAATAGGGCTGGGTATTGAACTTCAATAATGTTTGGGTCCATGTGTCTGTAGCTCAAGTATCAAAGACTGTTAAAAGACCGAAAGCTGTCATCAAATGTCTGGTCAAATTCTTAAGGGCAACATACACTGCATCCAATGCGCTCCAAAGCACCTGCTATGTAAGCCTGTGCTCCGGTGACTTGTCAGAATACACCACTGTCCTATTTTCCAGCTAAATAGAAAAAAATTTTTTACATTCCTTAAAGTAAGGTATTAAAAAAGTATAATTTTGGTGTTGGTACTGGAAGATATCAGATTTGTAAGATACATAGCCTGTGCATTTGGTTATAATAGGGGTTGTATGATATACGTAACAGGAGGGTTCTGATACTTAGCCTTGCGGGTGCAGAGAGAGTATGGGTTTGCAAAACTGGACATATGCAGGACTATGACCTAAACTATGGCTGCACTGAAAGAAAGTAAAATTAAATATCTTTATCAGACACTGGTGGGGAGTAGACAGCTCAAAAATCAATCCAATCCGTTCCGTAAATGATTGGGGCTGCAGCAGAGTTTCCTCCAAGTCCACACTGAGATCTGTCACTGTCCACTGGTGCTGGGATATAGTCAACACTACTGTGGTGCTGCAAGATTTTTGGTTTTTCTTTCTTAACTAGGAGGATTGTTCTTTTGTTTCCACTTTGTCCCCAGACCGGTCAGTGCCGTCTCCGCTGCATTTCCGGGGCGTGTGCGAGGCATCCGACCGAAGGTCCGTTTGTCCTTTGTGTTTAAAGTTTTTGTCAGACGTTGTAGTCTGGCGCTTTTCCCAGCGGTTGCCTCAATCTGATCTGCAGGGTCATGAAGGCCCCCACCGCCACATGGAAGAGGATCTGCCACATGTTTCTCAGTTCATACAGATACATGTTGGACAGACAGATGAGTGCAAACGCCAGGAAGGACTTACTGTTTCTCCAGACAGAGAAGTAGGCAAACAGGTAGCACTGAAAGAGAATGGCAGAGAAGAATTTGAATGCTGCACACTTTGACTGACATTTACCAGTGACATGTTTTCATCATTAATGTCCTTCATGGGACAATAAGTCTGCTCAGTAAGTAAGAAATCCCATCTGATAACTTTGTTCCCCCCATCAGTCTACCAATTTGTGGTGCTCCATTTAGTATCAGGAGCTGCACAAAAGAAGCTGATGAAAATGTTTTAGAGAAGGTAGTGGGGTGAAAGGCATTGAGCTTTTGCTAATGTTAGTCTAGCTGACAAGCTGCTGAGCTGTAAAGTGCAGGGCTGTTAGTCAGCCAGTCAGCCAGTGATGGGCTGCTCTTACCGCAGACTATCACTTACCTGATACAGACAGGCTGCTGTGCCGAGGAAGAAGGCAATCACATAATTAAAGTCTTCATCGTCATTCTGCAGACAGGAAGAAAAGGGATTTTTTTTTAGCACTAGTCATGCATGTCTAGACAAATCATCAAGAAACCAATATGACAAGAAAATTCAAAGGTTCCTATATTTTTTTTAATTTTTTTTATTTAGTCTCATTTAGTTTAATAAAATATGATGTGACATTGACACGTTCAAGGAACAGAATGGATGGCATATGGCAGACTGACAACATAACCGATTTGTTTTAGCAGTTATGGTAACTATTACATTGTTTGGTGGTGTTGCAAAAACAAAGTCAGACAGGGCAGGAAACACAAGTAGTCAGACAATTAGTCCGATTATCTAAACCACCACTTTATTTGGAGGTGAAACCATAAGTGAGCGCACATGTAATGTCACTAATAATCCCTCATTGCATAAGAAAACAGTGCACACACAACTACAGTGACACAGGACGTCAAAGTAGAGCACGGAAGTCGGTCTGTAAACTGTGATGAATGTTTACAACGGAAAGTTTGGGTAATAATTTTACAGTTTGTCTTCATTTTCTCTTCCAAATACGTTTGACTAACCTGGAAGTTTGTTTAAAACCTGTCTGATCATCTGACTGCTTGTGTTTCTTGCCCCGTCTGACTTTTATTTTACCAATGTCACCTTCTTCCCAGATCTCAGGAATGAACTTAGGTTTGTTATTACCAATACAACTGCCAGCCATAACTATGAGGTTTCCCTTTAAGAGAAACTGAATGTGTTTGAATGTCATCTCCGTTATGTCCTCTCACCTGTAGTATGCTCTCTATAGCGTGGACCCCTCGCAGCAGGTTCAGGCCCCCACAGAGGACACTGAGCACACAGGACACGATGCCTGGGAGAGTCACTGGCTCCAACATCTGTGTGGGAGCTGGCAGAGAGAAAGAACAAGGCATTGCAGACTCAGCACAATCTGCCTTGACAAATGAACTACAAAAGCATTAACTAAAAAAAAAAAAATCTGCTTTCCAAAGTATATAACAAAACATATATTTTATGAAATGTAATCATTCATAAAACAATTATATGCAGGATAAAAGCATAAATCCTTGAACAGAAATGAAAAGCCAAGCATACATTGTTTTTAAATCTTCCAAAACATTCTGGCACAGTAAAAGGAGTGATGCGTCACTATTATCAGATTAGTATGCTTCATCCCCCCTGGACAAAATGATTTATGCTCTCAGAAAACAGACTGGCAAGGGCAACCAACAGAGAGTGAACAAAGCATGGACAGTTGCCCTGAAGAGGATGTCAGGGGGGAACACAACAGCTCGAAGTGACCCGAGGTGGCATCACTTAGCTTGGGGCAGCTGAGGTGTGATGGTGCGTACAAGAGGGGGCAACTGAGGGGTAGGGGGTCTGAGCCACAGAGCAGCAGACCGACAGAGGAGCTGTTTGACTGAGCAAAATGATATCTGACCACCAGACATACATCATCCTTCAGACTCATTGTTGTTCTTTTTTTTTTGTTTTTTTGTTTTACAGATTTTTACTGAAAAACACCTGGAGGTTATAAAAAGAGCAAATCAGTTTAAACTGTTCACCCAGATTTTATGTTGCCATGTTTCCAAAAGTTTCCTGCAGCAAGAATACGCTGTTCACTGCAGTTTAAAGTAAACAATAGGCTCTCACAGCGAGGGTAGCTCAGAAAATGTTTCATGCAATTGAAAGAGAAGGAAAAAATGGGGAGAAAATGCAAAATTAGCTCTTAATTATCCCTAAAAATTTAATTATTACAACGATAAGTGTTGATATTTAGAGTGTACTGTGCTGAACATTGTATTTTTTGAATTATTTTTGTATTATTGATTTTTTACAAGACTTTCACTAGTTTTTAATACTCAAAATTACACAGATAAATTATTTTTTTGTTGTTGTTGTTTGAAGTGAAAGTAATGAGCCTTTAATATTGTTCAGCAAGATAACTGTCCACAGAAAGATAGACTTCTTTTATGTGATACTGTAAGTGATGTATAAACCAATTCCAATAATTCAAGAGTAATTCAAAAAGGTTGGTGTGGATGCACTACAGTGCAAAAACAGGACAGTAGAAGATCACCATCATCTACTAAAAATGCACACATGGGAAGGAATTTTGGTACTGGACTGCACCTTTAAACATTATAACAAGCACATGGAAGAGTCTACAGGTCTGATGTGAACTTGTCTAAAAACCCAACAGCTCAAAAAGTGATATGAACAATGACAAGTGAAACGGTGCATCCAGTATTGTTTCTTTACTGGCGTAGTAAAGAATACAGTATTCTGAGGAAACCACCAGTGACCTTACTATGTCATTGTGTTACAAAGACCAGTGCTACCAGTGTTAATAGTGCCAATTAATGAGAGTAAGATAAGATGAGATAACACTTTATTGATCTCCAGAAGGGACATTAAGTAGGTAGTCTATTACAATAGCAAGCCTCTTTCATACTTTGATGAGGTGTGTATGGGGTGTGTATATGTGTGTGTCAGCAGCTCATGTCCTACCTATGCCCTTGTATTTAGAGGGCGTGTGCACTGAGAATCCATTGATAGAACGCAGGTCCTCAGGGGAGAGCTGGTAGGGTGGTCGCAGCTTGATCTCTGTCTGCATGTCAGCCAGGTTGATCTTGGTGGACAGGGAGCGCGGGCTGTTGTAGCGCTGTTTGGTCTTCTGGATGAAGGTGTCTGATGGATGACAGTCAGCAACAACAACAAGGTGGTTAATACAGTAACACAGGGAGCAACACAAGGGAGATAAACTGATTATGTAGTATGTAAGAGCAGAATATTCTGTCAGGGTTAAAGCAAGATTTCAGTCTTTGATACTCTGGATTATCTCTGAAATGATTCATTAATAAACCGATCAACAGAAAAATTACTCAACACTAAGTTTGAGAATTGATTTATTGTTTAAGTCATTTGTAAAGTTTAAATGCCAAACATTGTCTAGTTTTTACTTTTCAAATGTGAGGATTTGCTGTTTTTCCCTGTTTTTATATCATTGCAAATTAAATATTTTGGGCTTTTATATTGTCGGTTGGACAAAACAAGCAATTTGAACATGTCCACTTGGCCTTTGAGATCTTGTGATGGACTTTTCTCCAGACTTTGACATTTTACGGGCTAAACAATGAATGAATTAATCACAAAAATATTAAACAGATTAATCAAAAATAGCAATGAGCATGCAGCCCTACTCATGGTACACTGTAATGTTTGGTTGGGAGTTTGTAGGAAGTAATTTTGTTTTGAAATGCTGTCACTTATTTTTTTGTTGCAACCACTTTCCCTAAACCTGTCTTTTTTCCATCTATGTATTTCCTATATTTCCCAGAATTCCTTATGTTGAGCCCAGGAGAATGTACCTTCTTCCATTCAGATTTTTTAATACATACAGGAAGAGGGAATATTAAAAACTGTAACGTTAATGGGAAAGTAAGCAAGAACAAGATTTTCTAGTCTACAAAAAGCAACAGTGGTTACACATCTAAATAAAACATACTCCAACATGAAGCTAATTTTGTAGGAGAAATTGGTACATCTTCTTATTTTGTGATGGATCTTTTCCCCTATTTCCCCGCCGTTGCCCTTTGACTCTGAGCGACTGACATCATAAGGTTTACCATGTCATAATTAGCGGAAACATGCTGTAAAACTCACCAAATTCAATAAAGGAGTACGGCCGCACGGCGCTGCTGATTCGTTTGGTGTCATAGGTGACAATAAACTCCTTCTGTAGCTCGTCCAGGAAGCAGAAGGCCAGCACGTTGGGGTAGTTTGCGGTGCACACCATCAAGTATCCAACACCCAGTGCACTCGTGAAACTGAAACACACACACACACACACTATTGCTTTTTACGCAATGCACTCTTTTCTCTTGACAGAAACCCTGGGAAACTGTAATTAGACACTAAGCTAAATACAGTGCAGATTATAGGAAAAAAAAAACACAATGGCATTCCTGATTCTGCTGGTTGCTGCTCTTAACACAGCACAAACACTATTTCAGCACATTTGTGCCTAAAATTCACACGTTCGTCGCTAATTAAATGCAATACCACATTCACATTCACATCCACCTCGGCAGACACTGTCTTTTGGCCCTGCGGTGTTAATTGACACACAGAGCACAAATTAAATTCCTCAGATACAAGAGCACAATTGAGGGGAAAGCTGGTTAACACAACAACATCTAAATTGATGTGGAACATGAATGTCAACAAACAGTACAGACTGATGTGATGATTATTATGTGGCTAGACAAAAAAAACAACAACACATAAGTATAGAAGATATCTGAAGAATGGGAGTGCATCTGATACCAGCATGTCACTGTGTTGCTGCAGTGCCTCAGAAATCAAGCAACTGGCTAATTCACAAATATTAGAAGGAGGCAGGTGGGCCCTTTACTCTCATAAGGTTGAATGATGGTTAATTTTGTGGCCTCTAGCTTCACAGTGGTGAAAAACACCTTCACAGTTAGTACACACCATCAAGTTGCGTCACAATAAAAGAGAGAAGAAACAGAAGATTCAAAGGGTCCAAAAGGAATGAACTTCAAAATTTAGGAACCATAACTTCAAAGGCACAGTCTCCTTTAGTTTTTGCCTGGAGGGAGGAACAACCAACAAGCCCTGATCAGAAGACCTCAGACACCTACTAGTGATATAGGGCAGAAGTAGCTCACTGACGCAGGCACCTTTAAGAATCTTGAATTGGATTCTGAATTTGATGGGAAGCCAGCGTAAAGAAATCAAGATCGTTGTCACGAGACCTTTTAGCGGTCCTGTCAAAAGTATATGTTCAGATTCGACTAGTGCGTCACCACCTCTGACATCTTACGAGTGGACAAATCTGTTTCCCATTATCTTGAAAGTCTCTTGGCAGGATGCAGAGACCAACAGTCCCTATAATATTTTACAGCTACCACATCAGAAAATATATCATAAACTCACTGTTGAGTAAAAGATTAAATAAAGTTGGATAAAGTCCTCAGGTATAACTGATGATGAATATGAGTTACAGCATGAGTATGTTAAAATATTATAAAATGTAAAGTATATGTCCCTAAGTCCCTAAATCCTATCAGATACAGTATATTCTAAATCCCTATATAACAGGAACACTATACGGTGATTAAAATGATAAAACAAGTAAACTTGCATCCAAAATTGTCCAAAATAAAGTCAGCTATTAAGGTTACAGTTAACCAATGAGCCATTTTCACAGAATGAAACAAGCAATCTCCTCCTGCTTTCATGACACAGAAATATAACAGACATAACAACAGGGCCCAGAATATCACAGAACAGATTAACTCGTGACTTTAAACACTTCCTGCCTCATTCTAACCTTCACTGTCTTCTGACCTTCTCTTCTTCAGATGCTTCAGGCTCTCATTGATTAAAGACACTTATCAAAAGGAGACTCTGGTTGTTGAAAAGTATAGCTGGCTAATTGATGGCTGATTCAGAGTTCTCTTTTCAGCTCATGTCCTCTGTCTTAATAAGACTAATTAGCTCTTAACAAACAGCACTTGAGAGAGTTTCAAAGCATTTCCCTGAGCACCAGCGGGGCTTTTAGAAACAGTTTGACGCCACAAATGAAGGCCTGGGTGTCAAATCACTCAAATGAAAAAGCATTTTTCCATCAAAATTGTGTTAGAGGGGTCAAGAAGAGCGGAAAAACTGTCAGCAGTAGACTGTAATCACCCATGTGTGTCAGTGGATGAAGAGGCAGAACATTATTTAAATCTCCAAACTGTATTTTATATTTTGAAATGACAACATGTTAAGTGAATGAATTCATAATCAAATACTGTTGTTTTATAACAAGTTGACATATAGTTGGTTTGTTATGGCTGTTTAATTAAACTGTGGTTTGAATGTAAAGGGTCCCTTTAAAATTACCAAACATTTGGAATTTAAAATCAACATCCCAACATGACCTACTTGACATTGTACGGTCCAGTCTTAAGCGTGCAGCGGTCAGGGAACTGGCTGAGTTTCTTGGAAAGACCTTTGAGGTGCCTCTTGGTTTCCTGAAGCTCTTTGTCCTGCTCATAGTCAGTGGATGCAGAGAGAGGCAGGCCATCCCCGACCCGAACCACAGAGGCAAACAACACCATCGACATCTTACAGCTCTGGCAATCTCACTGAAGCCCTGCAAACAGACGTCAAAAAGGGAAGAGAGCTTGTTGAGAGTGAGGCAATAATATGATAAATGTCTAATGCTGTTGTTAAATACAAGGCTCTCAATTCAGTCCATGTTGTGTGTCAAACAATTAACCATGCATTTTATTCAAATATGTGTCTAAATATATGTTCAATTTGACTAAAACTAGTGTGAGATCTTAAGTATCTGAGAGTAGAGCTGAAACAATTAAGAAAAACAAAATTAATCTGCAACTATTTTGATACTTAATCATTTAAGTCATCTATTAACCAAAAATGCCAAACATCTGTTAATTTTAGCTTCTGACATAATTTTCCCTGTTTCATATCATCATTAAATTAATAACTTTAGATGTTGGACTGACAAAGCAGGTGTCACCTTGAGCTCAGGGGAAAATTACATTTTCACAATTTCCTGACATTTTACAGGCTAAATGACTTATCAATATTCAACAGTTTATCTTAGCATCTCAGCAAAATGTGCAACATTAGGTGGGCAGGCCCTTTATGGATGGGTCCCACCACAATATCCTAATATGTATATTTATTTCCCCCAAGAGTTCAACAGGCTCCTTTAGTGGCACTTACTCATACTGCTATCTACTAATATTGCTTATACTGTGTTTTTCCACGTATGTCAACTTTGTGTGTTTTGCAATCCTATTAATTTCCTGCCTAATTGACATTTCCTCAACTTGGCTGTGAAGTGAGTGATCTTGGTGCAAGTCAAACCGTCCACAACCAAGCATAATTTTTAAGCCAAAACCATAGCAACGTCAAAACATAAATATAAAGATGAATGTCTTTTATATGGTGTTGTCACAGCACTTAAAAAAACGTGAGGAGCACTCACAGTGTGTTCTGTAAGTAAAGTTATTACACACCTACATACAACACACCCACAGTACAAGGGAAAGCCGAGGGAGTTCTTAGAGAAATTAAGTGTTTTGACAGTGGCAGAGTATACAGTATGTTAGGTGCTGTTTTCTCCAGAGGTGGTTTCATGTCTGCAGAACAGTGTGCATTTCTCCTCTTATAGTTGGTTAGTTAGCAAACTCACTGCTTTGTAATGTTAGTTTAAAAAAATGTTAAGTTCAACAAATTTTAGATTCCAATTAAAGTTTATGTCTTTATTGACAATAGACTAATAGACATATTATGTTGGTTAATTGTGCATACATGAGCTTGGGTGGGAGCCTGGAACACACTAAATTTCAATGTTGGTGGCACAATTAAATGTTTAAGAACCTCTGCTGCTGTAACTAATGAAACAGAACCTGTCAGTGGTTATGGGGTCGGTTGTTCTAGAACCATGGACAGCTCCACAGACTGAATTAAGGGCGTTGAGAGGAAGCGCTTGGACGTGCTTTCGCCTCACTCGTGACAAAACGTGAACGTTTCATAGCTTCACAGCAAACTCAAGAATTTGACATCACTACCTGGTTTAATTGACTAAGTTAAAAGAACAGCAAGACATTACGACGACGGTTTGACAGAGGAACGACGTTTATGCTAGCTAGCTAACCTTAGGAACAGTGGGGTCAGTAGCTAAGGAGTAAGGAGTAGCTTAGATTTATTTAGCATGATAGTTACATCTGTTGATATAAACCTCAGCCGAACACTTGGCGGATAAGCTACAAATTTCGTGTTTTCGTGTATTTTCCTTTAATGTAAGCGGACAGTTAACATTATAAGAAAACTAGCCAACTAGCTAGCTACACCAGACCAGGTTAGCCAGCTAGCCACCGTTAGCAGCTAACTACATTAGCTTGTTCACCAACATTTCCTTCCAGCTAATGTTAGCAGACTAGGGAGCTAACTACTAGCTATATTCCATACCAACAACTCAGGGCAAAGCTATAAGCAACCCTGAGCAAAACACACACATGTCTGACAAACTAAGATATTTAGTTAGGTGTTTAATACCTGGTAAACGAGTGTAGCATCATATGAACATCTGTGATATGCAGCTATGAGCCTGTGCAGAGGCGGCTAGCAAATCACAAGCAGCGGTGATGATTCTTTACGTTTACGTGGCTGTTTCGCTGTGCATTGTGGGTAAAGACAACCTCTCATCAGCATCACAGAAAAAACACACAACCCCCCCCCCCAAAAAAACAAATATGCTCTGTTGTAATAAAACATCAGGAATGTTTTAAATTCTGTTCAGTGTTTGACTTCTGTCCTGAATATAAAAATAATATTTAAACATATTTTTTGGTTCCCAATTAAACGAATGAAATTCATATTAAAATCTTAAATAAATACTATCCCTGTTGCTGCTTCTTCTGCATAAAGGAGTCAGTTTCTCATTTATTTTTATTTCTAAATTATTCCTCATTTATTTTTGTACTCATTCAATTAACATTTGGACTCACATTGGCGTATTAATATAGTAGTGTTGTAATGTTTTTGTCCCTAAAATATTTTATTTTTGAATATTTAGACTGGCCGCACTCAAATCAATTGTTCTTTTCCCCAGAATATCTAATATATTCAAGATTCAAGATTCAAGAATTTATTGTCATTGCACAACAATTTACATCAGCAATCACTGGCAATGAAATTCTTAAATCCCAGGCTCCCCCAAACAATGCTAAAAAAAGAAATATATTAAATAAACAAGAAAGAGACACTCAATAAGAACAAGATTAAGAAATAAAAATATAAGTATAAAATTAAAATAAAATATATATAATATATATAAAATATATATTATTATATATATTATGTAGATATGTTTTTCTAAATGTATTATACAATACACACCTGGTTAAATTACATACAATGTCTTTGAATTGAAAATATTAGTATATTTTAATCATATATCCCACAGGGAATAAGAGATATGAGCAAGAGATAAAATAGTATAATTCTTATCTCAAGGTCAATTTAAAGATTTCATCTGGAACTGGGGGACATTGCAATTACATGGTCAGCACCTTAAACCCCTCGGCCACTAGGACACTCTAAAGAGCACTTTTCTACACAAAGTTACACAATAAAGTGGAAAGAGTAAAATGAAATGGACAGCATAAAACAAACCACAACATATACAAACAAGAGTAACAGTGGTAGGTGGTTAAATAGACAATATACTGTAAATAATACATTATGACAAAATACTACTAAATAAACACTATTTATAGTCCAACAACGTTGGTAGACAGTAGTGTGCTACTGCAGTATATTCACTCATTTCTCTTTAACTGAGATTGTTAATATTCATGAGCTCATTAACTTTGTGATAGATACTATGTTTCATAATTTAAATTTTC
Source organism: Macquaria ambigua (assembly GCA_008360985.2). Classification (NCBI taxonomy): domain Eukaryota; kingdom Metazoa; phylum Chordata; class Actinopteri; order Centrarchiformes; family Percichthyidae; genus Macquaria; species Macquaria ambigua. Next base: position 176,072 of record VMKM01000625.1, on the reverse strand, counting down.
ACTACATTTTAGTTATCTTTTTATTCTGATCTCTACTTGCTCCAGTTGCTACTTTCCCACTGAAAGCCAGGAACAAATTAGCTCCTCTCCCGAGCATCTGATGCTTTTTTTATGTTAAAATTAAAATAACATCAAAAATGAATAATGCGTACCCAGAGCCTGCCAAGCTTTAGTGCTCCACTCAGACCTAAAATAGGCCATTCACTGGCATCAGCATTTTTCTTTCCTATTTTCATACATTTCCTGTTAGAATATGGAAGAAAACACATTTGCGGCTAGAGGAAATAAAAACAACAATACAGAGACGGTTAGTGGCCTCATCCTTCACACATATCCATGCAATCTCCCCAGAGCACAGGCAATGTGTCAGCCTGAAGGGACCTCCTCAGTACCCTCATGGCCTGTGTGTGTGTGTGTGTGTGTGTGTGTGTGTGTGTGTGAAAGAGAGGGAGAAAGACAGACACTCAGAGTGAAAGTTGATGATGGATGTCTGCTGCTGCTGACAAGTTGATGAATAGCCACAGGTCTCGGTAAGTGTTTAGTGCAGAGAATGTCAGGTGTGAGGAAGGCAGTGTCGTCATTCACAGTGACACAGTCTAAAGGGGGTGCACACACGTCAGCATTCAAATGCATCAGCACCAATTGTCTCTTTCCCAGGATGTCATCATTATACATTTCAACTTTGAGCTCAGGAATTCTTGAGAACTGTGACATATCTAAAAAAAATATATCTGCAGAGCATTCTCTTGGTTCAACTGCAGGATTTTGACATTTTTTACAGGAAATTCATGAAATGTGATTTTTAAGGACTACCTGTCTTGGGTGAGAATCAATATGATGACAAGACTAAAAGTCTGAAGCCTCGTAGTTGTCACTGGAGACTGTAATGTCCATTACGCCCAACAATACATATGCTAAAAAGAAGGCGATGGGGTCATGAGAATCCAAAGATTTTATTTTGTGAGGGGAGTGTGAATATTTCCAGTAAAATCGCTGTAAAACGTCCTCTGGGGAACATGAATATCCAAATCCAATTTCAGGCTGCTGCTGCTGCTAACGTATCTTGACATCTTCCTCTGGACCCAAACTAACAGAAATCTGCACATTTCACATTGATCTGATACATTTTATTTGTTTAGAGTAAATCAGGTTAGAAGCCCCATTATTAAATCATTTTAGTAGACATGAGGAGCACTAGGTTGTATAGCGTCTTCTGTGGCTCTGGAGGAGGTATGTAGACACACCTGTCCACATACTCTAGGGTATTTTGTTGTTGTGCTGTTTTTCAGTGTTCAGGCCTGGTCTCTTATGGTTCCAATGAAAGGATGAAATCTTAATGCTCCAACATACAATGATATTCTAGACAATAGTGTGCTTCCAGTTTTGTGACAGTTTGGAGAAGGCACTTTCTTGTTTCAACATGACAATGCTCCCACCCAATACAGCCAGGTCCATAAAGAAATGGTTTTCCCAGTTTGGTGTGGAAGAACTTGACTGGCCTGCACAGAGCTCTGACCTCAACCCCATCCAACACCTTTTCCGTGAACTGGAACGTGAGCCAGGCCTTATTGCCCAACATCAGTGTTGGACCTCACTAATGCTCTTGTGGCTGAGTGGGGGCAAATCCCTGCAGCCAGGCTCCAAAATCTAGTGGAAAGCCTGAAAACAGAAGATTGGAGGCTGTTATAGCAGCATATGAACGTCCATGGTTCTGGAAGCATTATGTTCAGGAATCTTATATGGGTGTAATGGGAGGTGTCCACATAATTTTGGCTTGGAGATTATGCTCTTAACAGAGAGCCTGCATTACAAAGTTAGGGCTTGGAGTTTGAGTGACATGGGAATTCACTAGGCAGGGTCTTACCTGAACAAAATGCATTATGGGAAGTATAATCTCAGCCTCTGCTGCTTTAGATTTGATCATTCTTTTTTAATTAGTCTCTTGAGAATTTAATGGAATTACTAAACTGGAATGGAGTGCTTTCAAATATTTGTGAGTTGTGTTTTTCTCTGGTCTTGTGCTGCAAGTATGTAGCTTTTTTAAAACCAATAATACAATATTTCTGGGAATCAAAAACAGGAGCTAATTTAAAGAAAAACACATTTAATTATATATTGCAATAGTTAACAGTTAAAAGATCAAATCATGTTGTCTGTGGAGACACCCACATTTCTTATATAATAAAAAAATATGAATTCCAGTCCACTTGATGGTGGTGTTGATGATATGACAGTGGTTCAGCATGGGGAAAGTGACAATAAAAGTCTTGATCTAATTAGCTGTACGACAAATGGCGTTTCACATGTAGATTAATGTTGTACAGCCTCCAGGGCGGAGCTGACTGCTGCCAAATAAGATTCAATACCTAGAAAGCATTCGATCTTTATTTTAAAGGTCATTTCCACCAGAAACACTCAAACAACAGTCAGTTGTTACTATTTAACATGGCGTATGGATTTCTGTAAATCTAGCTTGTATTAATTTGCACAAACATCTATTGCTTTTGGTTGTTAAACATGGAAGCTATTCATTTAAAAGGCTGGTTAATTTTCAGGGCAAGCATTTGACATTTTCATGGCATAGTTCTGATGGATGTCTCCAACTATAATTGACCAATTTCTATCAACAATATCATGAAAAGGGATGTTGTTCTTCTCGGTGTAGACTGACAGCTCCATTGAAGAGCACAGAGAGTGAACATATGGATCTTTCAGCGAAGGATGCAAATCATTTTGATTACTGCCTCGTGAGAAACGAGCTACAGAAAATCTTTATCTCTCCCAGGCAGATACTCAAACGTCTATTTATTTCATCGTCTTCTGGTGTTTGAACCAATTTGTCCCTGCGTTGGCATATCGAATGGCATAAAAATAATGGGATGGAACAAAAGTATGTACAGAAAAAGATCAACAAAACAAACAACAGGAAGTGGAAGTTGCTTTTTAATGATACATCTGAAAAAAGAAGGGGTCATGTGTGGGCTTTTATAAAAAAACAAAAGAAACAACACAAAATGAACATAAAGAAGAGGTGAGGTAGAGGACGGGCATGTGGAGATTGACGTCAGAGAGATAAAATCCTCAACAGCCCAAAACACAATTATCCATAAAAGGAAAATGGCTTCTGTTAAGTACACTTGAATCCGAGCAGACCTTGACTTTATATTAACAACCCTGTGCCCTCCATTTCATATGCTCATTTTGCACAGGTTAAAATGCTTGTCCCTCCCCTCCAAGAAAACCCACAAAGAAGCTATGCTCCCAGGCATTAAAAAAAGTGCTCCACCCCTTTGAAAATCCTCTATTTCTGCCTGTGCTCACAGGCATTAATCAGCCTGCTACGGCTCAACACTGCACGCATCCCAACAACAGCACTTAATCTAAGCAGACCGGCATGATCTGTAGACTGCAAATACTGAACACAAGAAACTTCAGTCTCACAGTCACTCCACAGCTTAGAGAGAGCCTTGAGGTGGGGCACTATGAGGACTGAGCTCCGCACAGGTTTCCCAGGACCTTGATCCTAAACAGTAATGGTTGATAATATTTTACATGCTTGTCATCTTGGAAACCGCAGAAGTTCAGGCGATGGAGTTATGACAAGATTTTCACTGACGTCACTGTGAGTGGGTCACTTTTAGGTCCAGTGCCATTTTCCAGCCATTTCTCATAATAATGCCATCAGTGTCAGATCTGCTGAGTGCTGCTCGTGGTCCATTTGTTTCCCTTCTGAGAAGCAGAACTGAGAAAAATGTCAAAGTAAACCCAGCACAAAAACTGCTTTCACCAGACCTGTCCGTCAGCGACCCGACAAGGTCAACTTTATTTATTTATTTCATTGTGCCAACAGCGTAGCCCGGTGTCGCTGGTGTATTTTAGAATAACTTTAAACATGTTCTCACGCTCTGGATATTCTTCAGGGTTGTGTCAATGAACAAATTGTGTCTACAGTGTCTATTTTTGCTATGTGGAATTTTAACATTGTTTTCTAACTTTCAACACAGGAAGAGTCTCATTATTCAGAATACAGTAACACAAAGATTGGTGGATATGGAAGTAAACACTGACCATTAAAGTGATCACGGTAGTAATGACGGCGCTGAGAATGGTGAGCGGTGATGGTGATAACAGTAATAACTCTTTTCTATTATTACGTTTTCAACTTTTTTAGTGTTGGTTAATTACTACTATAATCTGTTTTACTAGTGTTGTTTAGTCTTAGTAACATGAATGTTGTTTACTGCTTCCCATTCATTTCCCTAATAAATTAACAGACTGGAGTCAACAGCCACGCTAGCTGCTTTGTACTAGCACAGCGGTCAGGGTTCGTACAGCTTTTTAAGAGTAAAATTCAAGCACTTTCAAGGTACCTAATCCAAAAATTTCCAGACTCTCGAAACCTTTATCATCACATCTAAATTGTTACTATTGCCAGGACACAACAAACAAATATGACGATGAGATATTATAACAATATGAAAAGATGTTTCGTTTATGAGTGACTGTATAGATGATGGAACACCAGATTATGTTGAAAATCAAGCATTTTTAAAGGAGTATATTTAAATTCAAGCATATTCCTAACCTTGAAAACATAACAGAAAAAAATTAAGCATTTTCAAACTTTCAAGATTTTGTGCGGTGCTTTGAGCTAAATGTTCATGTCAGCGTGCTAACATGTTCATAAGAACAATAACATATTTAGCGGGTGATGTTTACCATTTCACCATGTTAGTTTAGTATGTTAGCACGCTAACATTTTATTAGCACTAAACACAAAGTACAGCTGAGGCTGATGGGAATGTCATTAGTGTAGTTTTGCAGGTATTTGGTCATAAACCAAGGTATTGGACAAATTATAATTAATTTTAACTTGATCGTGGCACTAGATGAAAAGTCAGAGGATCACCAAAGCTGTTGCAATACATCCTGTGGGGGACATGAATGTTAGTACCAAATTTCATGGCAATCGATCCAATAGTTGTGGAGACGTTTCACTGTGGATCAAAGTGGTGGACCAACCGACTAACCAACATAGCCATCCCTAGAGCAGAACCCCTAACGTGGCTCAAAAATGATTCAATAAAAAACGTGGTTGTGAAACAACACAAGTAGAGCAGAGATGTGTACATTTTATAAAAACAAAGTGAAAAAAAAAATGTTTGAAAATGTTTGACTTTAATTATTTTTATCTCGCAAGGTCCTTACTGCAAGGGGCAAAACTGTACGTATGGCTGGGCACAGAAAAATCAACAAAGGCAACAATGACTTCTTGGCATAAGTGTGACAAATTCCCACACAACATGGATACCTTTGGGATAAGATAGAGGTGGACTTTCTATTATTCAACAAACATGTGATGTCACTGCGGAGGCTCCTAAACAAAAACAAATGGACACAGTAAACAAAGGTCATTGTTTCCCCTCCAGAGGAGAATGAACACCTAATTACAGCAATATGTCAACACCTAACTGTGTAAAGCACTCTTTCAAAATGCTCTTGCATACCATGAAATGTTAATAGTCACATTGAACAATGAACACAAAAAAGTGTTTGGTGCCAGCCAGTACATTTGAGACAGTTCTACCTGGAATGAGTCCATTAAGAATCACAATGATAATGTTTAACGAGAAATGGTTCAGTAACATCTACTGACAATACATCTTATTCAATACATGTTGTCATGACATAGCACAAAAAAAAAAAAAAAGGACAATTCAGTTTTTTTTTTCTTGGGATAAAACTGTAAACAATATTGAATTTGGTGACCTAAGGGCTCAAAATTATTCAGCTGGAATGCAAACTTACAAACAAACTAGTTCCCTTTAATTGTGTTTCGCTATCCCTGAGAACCTTATTTATAATGAAAGAAACCAAAGTCTTGAATTATAAACCACAAGTTCAGCTACAGATAAGCCTTTAAATATTTATAGTGGCCGAAGCGTGGGAGATGAAAACACACAGCATTAAAAGAAATCGCCACAGAAGTAATGACGATGGCCCCGAATCTATGCTAGAAGAGGGAGGGGGGCTGGAGACTTTGCTTACTTAATGCTTAATTGCTCCTTGGATGTACCATGAAGTCATCCCTTGGAATATGATGGGAGGCATGGGAGAGCTAACTGAAGCCAAGCAATTCCAGGCCAAGGCATGGCAGGCAGACGCAGATTGAGACAAAACTGTCCAGAGGGCTGTCATTTTGGCTCCTTGGAAACACATGGGCATAAAAAAAAAAACAGACTGGGTACCCTTAAACAAAAACCCTGAATGCCCAGAGTGTAAACCAGAGGTCTGAATTATTCCAGCATCTCCCTAAACAGTGTGTGAACGCAGAGGGGATTGTGGGATATTGGGTGGAATCCATGATTACTTCAGCGGACGGAGGGAAGATTTGTGTTCTGTTGACATGTTATGATCAACATGCAATATTTAGCCACCATACTTGAGCGTCTCCCATGCTTATGTAAATGAGCCCTAACCTCGTACGAGAGGTCACTACAGCTGTGAATTTTGGAAATGTACGACGCATGAAAATATCAAGGGCAATACGCAGAAGAATATTTGGCATTTCATGTTCTTGTCTTGTTTTTTTTTCCTTCTCCTTTTGACTTGCTCTGGTCCATGACTTGAGGGAATTGCAAGGGCACCGAGCCTCTGATTCTCTTCCACATTTCATTTTTTATTCCTGCAATTCCAGCATTTTTTAATTTTTATATCTTTAAGGCCACAGTTTTAAGCAAACAAAGTTCTAAAACCAAAACTAATCATGAAAGCCTGAAACCATACAGAATATTGACCCTTTGGCCATGATTTCACCTACTTCACATTGATACAGTACCTTATACAGTAGCACTTCATATTTTACTGCACAAGCTATGGGCTTTTTTTTTTAAGATCTTGGTGTTAAAGGACCAGTGTGTAAGGTTTAGGGGGATCTATTGGCAGAAATGGAATATAATATTCACAAGTGTGTTTTTTGTTAAGAGTATAATCACCTGAAAATAAGAATCGTGTTTGTTACCTTAGAATGAGCCCTTTATATGTACAAAAGGGAGTGGATCCTCTTCCACGGAGCCAGTCATGTTTCTACAGTAGCCCAGAACGGACAAACCAAACACTGGCTCTAGAGAGGGTCTTTTGCGTTTTTCGCGGCCACCGTAGATTTTCCTACGCGCTTGGAAGGGGAGGGTGAGTGGAGGGGTTATCAGTTGGTTGCAATCTGCAACCTCACAGCTAGATGCCACTAAATCCTACACACTGGTCCTTTAAATGCAGTTATCTTCCATCTGATATGTGAGGATAACGAAGCAATATTCTGGATGGTTCTGGACTTGAGCTTCTGTACAAAAATATTGGAACCAACAGGTGTATGTCAACAATGAGTCCCTTCTAGAGACAGAGCAGGGTTGATGGAACTGGATTAGGACCCCTGTGGAGTGATTGACAGTGCAGCCTCCACCTTTAAATAATGATGCCCACCACCACTCACCACCATGGGTGTCAATCAGTCACACAGACCCCCGAAGGGCTAAGCAGGGGTCAGTATTGCATAGATACAGTATAGGGTGTAGCTTTTCACATATGCAGTCACAGTGTTTGGGCAAAAAAAAAAAAAAAAATCACTTTGTTTGTCTGTGTATTTTCTGCCCATCAGAATATCCATGAAAAAAGAAGTCTCAAGTGGTCGGTCTGACTGTAGGTACTCTGTTGGTAATTATTACAAACGTGATCACCACGGTATAAAAAAATAGCCTTTCACTGAGGTCAGCAAGTCTCCCACGTCAGTGCTGATAGGGGCCCTTGCCAGGGTCAAGGGTCAAGGGTCACAGTGCAATGACAAACTGTTTGCAGTGCAACGCCCCCTCCCTGCACGCCGCCCTCAGAGCTCCTCCTTCCTCTTGACAACCTTTTCCTGATCACGTCCTCTTAGGCTGCGCATGAAACCTGTGAAGCCCCCCTCCTGTGGACAGAGGGACAGTTACAGAGTCAGAAAAGCACAAGTTTTAGTTGTTCATGTCACAACTTGAAGCAATTCATCAGTCTTGAAATGCCTTTTTCTTATCTAATAAAGATCAGAGTCCCAGCATTAAACATTATCTCGACTTAGCCTGATAGCATGGCGATAGGAGAAGTAAACGCAGAATCCAAATATTGTTGCCCAGTTCAAGGTCAATCGGCTTAGCCCTAAGATATTAACCTCTGCCTGCATTATTCTCTGCTGCCAACTGTAATACTCCACTTAAGGTTGGGTTGAGCTGTGTGCAGGAGCCTGGCCCTTGACTATCCTTTTTACCATACATAATAATTCAGATAACATAATATTTATGTCCACTTGTGGTTATCTGTCTGCAGGAGAAATAGTCTAGATGTGAAAAAGTACAGTAAACATTCACCCTCTTTGACTGCGCAGTAGTTCTAGCAAGTGTACCATTATGGGTTTACATAGACAGTGAAACCAGCAGTGAGAATGTTTACATGCACACTAGTATCCCGGCTTTGAGTCCTGATTTTGATTCATTTTCGGGATATGACGCTTTTGTTGGAACATATAGATACCAGGTTCATCAAATCCCTGTATATATGATTCTAACAATATCCAGATTGCGATTGAGTGTGTTAACAGTTTCAGAGACTGTAAGTGACACAAAAATAAGTGAGTGAGATATGTAGTACCACTTACCCCACGATCTCCGTTGTATTTTTCCACAAACTTGCCATAGTTGTAGTAGTTAAATGTTGGGTAGCCCTCCACCCCTTCCTGCTTACAAAGCTCGTGGTTCTGTCCTTTTGTACAGTCTACAGCGGCGTACACAATCTAAGGAAAAACAACAGCAGCAATCACCTTCAGTGTGATGTTATGCAGAGTGTAATGCACTATTTTGTTATAACAGTAACTTAATGTATATACATTTTTTTCCCCTCAAATCTAAAACTCATTAAATCAACTTTCTCTAATATTAGCATACTTCTCAGCATGAATTGTACTGTGGGTTAAAACTCCCTATAAAGCCTTCTTTAATCTGTGTTTGAGGAAAAGTTACACAATGGAAACTACGGTATATATTTTTATATGTGTTAAAAAAGTTGTGGTCATTCACTCGGATAATAAAAACAATGCTAACTATAATGATGTTTAATGTAGGTACTCATTTTCCCTGCCTGTGGATATTATACTGGCAAGATCTGCAACATCTTTCACCTCCTAAAACCTTTTGGAAGCAGGTATTATAGAGGATTTGGCTCATTTTCTATCATTATATTTCCCTGTTTTATTGTTCTGTAACAATGATTTTACTTCACACCCAGCATTTTTATTATTTGGGTTCAATTACTTATTGTTATAGTGTCTCTTAAGCACTCACTATATTTTCAGAACAAATAAACTTTATTATAATTGTAGATCAATACTACAAAAAATGTACACACAGGATATTACAAGAGAATGTAATAGAGAACTCAATATTTCTCAACTCTGTAATGGCCATTTACGACGAGTGCTTACATGTATTCAGCCGCTCTGGCAATGAGCTGGCTCAACACATTCTCCTTGTCCAAATTTAGACCACTTGTTTCTCGTACCAGGTTACAAAAAATGATGTATTGCTCTTCAGCTAAACCATTTGGAGTGGGTGGAAAAAATCCCACAACAATCACTCCTACATAAAAACAACAAGGGGGATTTATGTTGCGAGACTGCTGCATCGATTAGTGACATGCCGCCCCAATGAGGCGTAAATGCCGCCTCACAGATACATGGCTCACTCAGCGTGTCCTTTTGGACGGCTGAAATGTCACCCTCTCTCAGGATGCTGAGCGCTGCACACTGAACTTGTCACTATCAAATAATCGCTCCCCGTCCATCTGTCGAGTTGAATGTGGAAATGACAGATCTGCTGCGGGAGGAAAACATATTAGACACTCTCTCTGCGTGTCCAACCGTGAAGTGACGCTCAAAACTTCTTGTCCTAATTACAAAATACAAGGGCCTCTTGTTTGTTTTTTTCATGCAAATACAAATACTCAAATGTTGAGAATCTGCATAAGTGCCAACATATTGTTAGATGAGTACACTGCTGCTGAGTGTTGGCTTCGTCTGCATCAGCAGCACAGACATCTGCGAACACAAAGCGAGAACAGGGAGGAAACAGAGTCTTCTGCACATCAGTGGGGAAGAAGACAGAGCCTATAAAGGGATATTCTTCTTCTATGGTCTGTTAATCAGGTCTTAAACTAGGCCTCAGTGTACTCCCACAACAAGAGGATTTCACAGACCTGCTGCAAGCTGTGTATATTCAGCAGGACTGAGGCGTTTCACCTTTGAAAAAGCAAAATAGTCGACAGAAATTTAGCTGACAGCACTGCGTAAAATCATCCCATTCTTCATGTAACTGTGCTGTTCAACAACACATACTGTTTTAAATATGTGACCACCTCTGAGTTAGGACAGTCTGAGATACAGAGAGAGTACTTTAAGCAGCAGCAGTAGCAACAGTAGCTGCAACAAGAGACAGAATGTAACTACCGACTCCATACGACTGCTCATCCCTGTGTGTAATCAATCAGAGTTGCTGTGAATTGACAGGCGAAAATGAAGCCGTGGAGTCGCTGTTCTTCAAAGGTCCGCGGCCAATTCCGTTATTGATCCATCTTCAAGTGACAGAGGACCCCACATCATGTCATTGATCCATCAGCAACATTTCTGAGGAGCAGCTTATTACCAGTTGGCTTGGTCTCAATCCACCAGCGTCACACTGAAGAGCACAGCAGTACTCAAACTGGACTGATAAACTAGTTCTGTTCTAACAACAACAAGTTCCTATGCTTATTGTACTAAATATCTCCCCGAGCTGGTCTGCAAGACTGGTACTAGAGTAAATCAAGGAATATTTGATCTGATCTGTATGATGTATGATTGATGTATGAGTAATATTAAAGAGAGACATTGCAACTTTGAAAGAAGCCCGTTTCCATATGGACCCCACTGTGCTAAATTAAAACAGGGATACAGTGAATTACCACAGCAGGTGACTGAGGCATGGAACTCAACAGATACATAAAGCAAAAAACAAAAACAACGCATAAGGTAAATGGACTGTAATTTATTTAATCAGTTTTTCAGTCTATGTTGTTATATAGTTATTTATGGAATTTTTATGGTTTGTACATTGTTCACCTAAAACCTTTCTTGAAAATAATGACGCATAGGAGAGCTGTGATGTAATTTATCGTAATGCTGGTTTTTCAGTTCAGCATAATTCAACTATTGTATATTGGATTGGTTTTACTCACTTTTAATTAACTTTTTAAAAAAAAACATGAAATGGGGTGTATGATTATGTAATGTGATGTAACTCCAGTTGAAATGGGATGATGGGGTGGACAATTCTGACTTTTTATTCTGATTAGGGTCTTATTTTGCCATCATTTGCATTGGTTATGATATTGTAGCATTGTATGGTAGGTCAAAGTTGAACCAGGAAGTCTGTCTGTAAACTGTTGTGGGTGATTATACAACAAACAGCTTGGGAAATAATTTTAACGTTCCCCTTCATTTCATGTCTTCATGCCTGATCATCTTGCTGCTTGTGTTTCTTGGTCGGTGTGACTTGTTTTTAACAATGTTGCCATGTTCCTAAATCTCAGTAATTGGTGAGTATAATGTTGTATTATTTCTGATAGGAATGACCTAATGATGAATGATGACCTACGAACATAAGACCCAAGTTGAAGTCACATTATACATTCATTGTTTTCCAGGAAGTGACAGTGTTCCAGGAAGTTAAAGTCTCCATTCAATGGGGTGTTTAAGTGTGCACTGTGAAGCTGCATTATATACAACATACAATGAATGGAAACTCCATATCGCTACATGCTCAACATTAAATGGCTTTGATTGAGGTCAGGATCAGGGACAAAGAAAAAACAATTAGCAGCAGCACTATGGTCATGACAGGTCTGACCTGTATATTTCTGTTGAGTACTTTAACTTTACAGGTACTGTAGCAGCACCAAGGCAGGTCATATTGGGCAAATCCTTCAAATAATATCCAATTGTCTGATGAAACAGTGTTCTTATTACAGTGGCAACAGACAGCTTTTGGAAACAGGCAGTTCCAGCCAATGTGCACCTTTAATGCTGCTATTGAAATTTGGGGAAAAGACAAACAGCTCAGAACCAACCCTCTACACAGCTCCCCTGCTGTCATACAGCACAGAATGTGGAGTTTTAATTGTTTGCATCTTCAAAGCTGGAGCTAAGCTTGTGTTTGTCTTTGGTAAATGAGGCAAGGGCAGCTAATAGACTGTGATCAACACCGGCCTGGTACAATACACTGGGGCCCAGCTTTATAAATAGAGAGGATTGCCAAGTAAACACATGCCCAGTTCTCAGATTTACTCTTGCTCAAACACAACTTCACACCTCCACTGGCCACTGGAGGGACAACAAGAGGGAAGAGATCTTAAACCTCTGCATTTATATAACCTTCACAGATATGGGGGTCCCCTGGTTTGGCAGCTTGTGGGGGTTTCATCATAAGATCCAAACATCACAGCTGAATGGTGAAGCAATGCTAAAGTGCCTTAAGCTGTAGTGGCTGCTAGATAATGGATCTCAAAATAACATTTCTGACTGTTCCAAAAATCCCAACTTTTCTCTTGAAATATAAAGTCAATATTTTTTTCCCATTAGGTGGTAAGGGTAAGGGAAGTTGTGTTTCCTGGTGGCCATTATGAGAAACATTGCTCCATTAAGGATATATCAAAGCTCATGTTTGTTTGACTGACCGGTGTCTCAGTCTATGATTCAAACATTTTTTACAGTCTATGTTACAACTAATTATTTCTCCCTGTACTGCAAAGACAACATATCTTTTATATTGTGGAGGACATAAACTTATTTTATTGCTGATGATGTATTGATGTACTTCAGTGTTTACTCTGCATGTATGTATTCCTGAAGGGCAATAAACAAAAACATTTTCAGCTCATCTGTTGAGGTTTATGTTATCGAAGAATGTTACAAAGGATTGCCTCAGAAAAATGGATGACTAAGTTGTTGAGGACACGTCACTTCTTCACACCATCTGACAATGATTTTGAAAAATTCCAAACAAATGAGAGAGCAACATTGCCTGAGCAGTACTGGAACAATGTGTGGTTAACATTAAGCATCTTGATGAAACTTTAAAATCAAAAGGCAACAATTTATGTTTTTTTAAGGTGTTACTGTGAGATGATAAATTGTAGCTCAGAGTATTACCAGACACGCGCCCAAGTTTCTTCAGTGTATGTGTGTATGTGTGTGAGAGAGTGAGTCACACAATTAAAGAGTTTGGAAATACTGAGCCCTGCAGTCAGAGGTTATTAACAGGAAGAGCAGGAGTGGGATTATGTTGGGACATGAGTCCTGAGGGGAAAGGAATGAGAGGGAGTAGAGATGATGGAGGATGAGTGTGTCCTGTTGTGACTGCATGAACCTCCAATAACCCCAGAGCCCAAAGTGTAGCGAAGATTTGATGAGACTGTGTGGGCTTTAGCTAAGTGGTCAAATTCCTAACTGACGCGTGGAGACAAATATTAGGAACGAGGTGGAAGGAGTTATAAGTTTTGAGTTGTGTTTTTAGGATAACACTCTTTAAAAGGTCTTATCAGACATTTTGAGCATGCAATATGTGGCTGCAATCACTCTGCAGGCCTTCATTCTAATTTCAGAATAGCGAAACTCTTATCTGACACCTATTGAGCTGTCAGCAAAGTAAAAAACAAAACGTGTGCTGAGTACAAAAGATAAAAAAATTGATTATAAACTGTTATGACATTTGACCATTTAAATCCAATTTGCATTTGAGTGCACTACATACAGAATCGAAAGTGTGCAGTCCATATTGTAGATAATGAATATGCACATCTATGAACGCAGGTTTCAAGAATGCTCTGACATTTTGGGAAATATGCATGTTTACTTTCTTATCACACATGGGAATATTGATATCAACTTCCCTTCTGTGAGTTCAGGTATACTGTGTGCCCAGGGTGTGTTTAGCCTAGTACAAACACTGTAAAAAGGGGAAAACTGCTAGCTTAATTTCCAAAGCCGTCTTATTTACACACTGCATCTTGTGCACTTAAGACATGTAGAAATGGAAAACAAGACATTTAAAGCTCACGACTGGAGATTTCATGACCAACAACTACTAGGTTTGAATATGACTATAACTGAAGAAAACCCAGCACATTTTTGGATCTATTAATGATTGATCTACATTACAGACTTTCATGTAAGTCTGCAGCATTCTGTGTGGTTTATCATCATGATTTGGGGTCTGCCTAGACCACTATGGAAATTAGTGTTAAGTGTCCAATATTATGTGTTCCTGCATTCCCAGGTCCCATGATGGATTGAATTTGTGTCTTTTGTTATGGCTTTTTTCTTGTTTTTGTTATGTGAACTTTTGGACAAGTGTGTTATATGTAGGTTGTTAAAGACAAAACCAAAGACCTGCTAGCTAAAAAGATACAACACGTGTTGGAAAGTGTGTTTTTTCCCCCCACCTTTTTCCTTTCACTGCTTCCAGTCTTTGTGCTAAGCAAGGCTAAAACACATCCCAGCCCTAACATTTCACTGGACACACAGAGATGTAATCAATATTGATCCTCTCTTCTAACTGTGGGTCATGACAGAAAACTAGTATTGTTACTTTAAGTGTCAGCTTGAGCTTGAGGGATCCTTGCCACACCACATCAATGCTTGGGTGTAAATGTGTGTGTTATAAAATGTGTGAACAAGCAACACTAACCTTGCGGTCCTCTTTGAAAAGATCTGCTGCTGTGGTGAAGTGGGGAACAGCGTTTTTACAGTGTGGACACCCTGGAAGAGGAGAACACACAGATGGGACATTATTACAGCTCATCGTGACACATTTACAACATCGAGCTTCATGTCCTAACAGCACCTTATACAGGTACTAATGTCACGTAAACATAATGCTACTAACATGCACACATTCACAGATACAGACAAAATCACTTCCATACATCATTAAATCGATCTCAAACATGTTCATAAAGCATGTGGCCCCTTCACAATCCTGCAGTTATTTAGAGGTTTATGCCACATTAGAGATGGTTCACTTGTACGTTATGAGAGACTGTAAATCTCTTTATTGCTGTCATAAACACAACCTCCCTGGCTCTCTCTGCTTGAGCGGCCATCTTTATAGAGTAAGTCAATACTTACACAGATACACAACTAGGTACCACAACTACAGATGCCATTTACAGACAGCAAGTTCACTTCTAGTAGGTGGAGGCAAGATGATTCAACTATACATGAGGTGACCAGGTTGTGTGATAAATAAATCTGTGAGATTTTCTGATTCTAGCTACATCTTGCTAGATAGAAGGGGAGGATGTGTGTTTGCACTGCACTTGCAATCAAACAGTGTAATAACTGTGATAACATATTTTTCCTTTGAATTTCAGTTGAAGTTTGACTTCCTGAAGGCTCTGCTCGTTTGTTTTGTTCCTTTGTTGCTAAAGTCAAGTACCCAGTTCTTCTTCTGTTCATTACAATCAAACTGTTGCTGCTGCTGTTCAAATCCAAGAAGAAAAAACAGCAGCTTAGCAGCCTGGCAGTGGGAGACTGGATAAAAGCTTTTATGTACAGAGTTTGGGTTAAATCACTAGTCAATTAGCCCATGACAAAGAGACAAATTAACTATATTTTTAAGAAAGTATGTGAATTATTATTTTTTTCTCATAAGCCACCTGAGACAGTTTTACCACAAGTTTGCTAATGCTAATTCTGATGATGGGGTTGGAATTTATTCAGCGAGAGATGTTGTGGGCTAAGTGTACAGAAGGTACAGTGCTGATTGTTACGCTAATCAGTGCTGACTGTTTGCATGGACGGGTTGATTAGTGGATGGATACAAAAGTACATGGACCCCCAAACATTACATCCATATGTGATTTTTGAACATGTCATTCCAAACCATGGGCATTAATCTGCTGCTATAACAGCCTCCACTCTTCTAGGCTTCAGGCTTTTTAGCATAACAGATTATCAATGCTACATCAAATCTCATAAATGTAAGTATTATAAAAATGTACAAAACAAAGTATATTCAGTTACACATTGTTGACACTGGCCCTGTTATAACCAAGATCTCAGGATTTGTTCCCACGAGTCATTAAGAGCATTAACACAATGATCCCACTGTAAATGGATTTCAAAGGCTACAAGTGCACTGGCTGATGGTGGCCCCAGTTATAATTAGGTATTTTTACTGTTGCGTGCATGCCCACAAGCATTCACGTACACACTGATTACTCTATCTTCAACTCAATTATACATCAACTCTGCAACCGTCCATTTGCCTTCCTTTTCAGAGCCGCCTCTCTAAGCCAGCATTCAGCACAGCTCAGAAATCCATTTCCTGCTGAAGTACCCTTTTAGCTGCAACATTAAATGGCCTTTAAACCTTTAAAGGTTCTGTCGCAATTCTGAAATTGATATATTAAAAAAACACCAGCAGTGTGCCATATGCCATGTTTTTCCCTCACATGAAGAGAACGGACCGACCAGGCAGGTCACTGTAACTGCTCAGAGATTGCCTAAGAGTGGAATAAAAGCAGATAATAAACAAAGAGCAGGTGGCGACACACACTGCACGCTAAGTACAGGAATATTTCAGTTTTCACATCTCTCATACCTTCTGTCATCCAAGCTGCTAAAAGGTAGGTCTGCTGCTGATAATGAAACCTGCCACTATCATTTCTCCCCTCTACCTGCACAGACATTTTCACTTGCCTGCCTCATAATTACTGACAGAGACAGACAGTGAGGTAGGGAGAAAAGCAGACAGATGAATACAAAGAGAATGCCAGGTAGATGCACTGTAACAGCCTTGATTATTTTCACCATTGATTAAAATGTGTAAACTACAAAAGTAAGCAAAGCAATATAAATATGGCTTAACATTAAATGCAACAAAATGTTTTGTTTGGAACTGAGCATCACTTATCAGGTAGTGCCCACTTAAACATGTTTTTTGAGCTGTAAACTAAATGATATGACTGTACTGTGATGAATGCTGGTGTTAATATTGATATTTCTTACCAAATTTATAAAAATCGGCATTTCGTGGGTTGAAAATGGCTCAACAAGCCATCTACTGTTTCAAATTAGGCCTGAACCTGTGATGCCAATGCTGACATAGAGTCAACCGGTTGGGACCTGTCTATGTCATGAAATGTATTTTTTTTTAAAAAAAGACTCAAATCGGTGTTAGTCAGTCTTCCCCGTGTCCCCTGACCCACACACTACGTAACCATGAGGCCACGCCTCCTACAGTTGTTGTCCCCACACTCGAGAGGGTTCTAGCACAATTTGAGAGCATACAGATGGCTCCAAATGGGTATTTAGTAAATTAAACAATGCTTTAATTTAACACTGTATGTAAACAAAGGGACTATCAACTTAGTATTGCCTGAGGTCAGGAAAGAGCTGGCGAGAGACATAAGATGTGATTGCATTTAATTTTAGTTTAGGTTCAGTTATGCAGATTTGAGGCAAAAGGTTCATAAACCAAACCTCTGTTAAAATACTGATGGTTGTGTCTGAAGCATCTCCAGCCTTGATGTCTTGGCAAGCAGCTGTATCTCATCAAATGCTCTATTAAACGCGAGCTCCCTCACTGATAAGACACCAGTGAGCAGGGTGCAGATGGGTGGGAGGGCAGCAGGTTGTTGCTGCCTGATGTGCATCTGGGGTGTCTCTTTGTAGAGGGAAGCACCAAAGGGCCCAACGGAGGCAGCAGCCTGATCGCTGTGCCCCATCTGGCTTTGAAGCCCTCATCAGACACAAAGGGCAAAAAAAAAAACAGGCACAGAGGTGCATGTGTGTCTACGTGTGTATTGATAATTAAGTAAGTTAGTCACTCTGTATTCCCTCTGCATGTTTTGTTTGAGAACTCGGATAAGGAGTGTCGTAACACTGGGTCCTAACATTTTTAAAGAAATCATTTTCAAAGACAAGTTCAATGACAGATACTCTCCCCTTTCTCTTTGCAGAACTCTCATTTAAAAGAAAAACAGCTGAGTTAGTTGACGCCAAAGATGAGACCGGGGTTGGCTCAAGATATTCTAAACTTAAAATTGAAGTCTGAATTCAGTTAGCCCAATCTGCCCAGTCAGAGAACAGATTACATTTCAGAAATGAAGTCCACTAAGTCTCTGAATTGTTTGTGTTTGTGATGACCTTTAAAACGGCTTAAATTGATTTTCTACTTAGAAGCAGACCTCAAAAACAAGTGAAAAAACTAAAACATCTGACATATTAGTGTCTTGTTAATTTTTCATGGCAAACATGTTAGCAAACAATTGTCCATTTACACATCCAGCATTCATTTGGAGTCATGTTTGTGTCCACCTGTTGAATGCAAGTCTATTTAGCTCTGCTTTGGTCTCCTCCAGCTTATAAATGGCTGGCTCTTTTGCTGCTAGATGTTCCACTTTCTTCACCAGCTAGTCATTAGTTGTGTCTGTCTACTGTTTGGTGCTGAGCAGGCAACGTACAGTGGGTTTATCAGAGCTTGGTCATTGAAAACAGCTGTCTGCTGCTGCTGGAAATGCTGAGGGGACTGAACAATACAGAAAAGTTTACGTAAAACCAAAACAATGAGCTAAAAGAGGCTAAAAAAGCTCAGTAGAGCTGCAGAGTTGGCATTCATTCTCTGTGGGCTTATCACTTTGAGAAACCCCTTTCATATTACTTGTAGACATTTGAGTCATTGCTACTATTAAAAATGTTAATTAGCGGAGCTTTAAAAGCCATTATCAGTTGAACGCTGATCACACACAATTTTAACTTTACTAAAAAGATACATTTTCACAGGTCAGACTAATGACAGTTCATATGGCAATGTAAAGGTAATTTTATTGCTAATTAAAACATTTAACAGGACATCTACTTTTTTCCAGGACATTTATGGTCAATTCTGCTATTTCACAGGGCTTAACTATAAAGCTGTAGAGCTGTATGTTTTCCAGGAACCCTGAAATATGAGGTTGAACAGTGATTTGTTCTCTTTTTTAAGTTGCTCAAATCTATTCTGAGTCATCTGAATCATTCCTCAGTCTCCCCATGGGTTAGGTGGGGTTTATATACTGTGCGATGAGGAGCTTGACAGGCAGCTCTGAGTTACGTATGCGCACTGGTTTAAACCCAGGATATGATCACACCAAGTCCATCAGAGCAGGTCTGTGATTGCATTTTGTTGCAACAACTTCACACGTACACTTAATATTTTGATCAAAACAGCCAGGCTTATGAAATTCAACAGTTTGTGAAAAGTGTCTAGTGCCAGTTACAGAACAGCCTATCAGGAGTAATTTGGGACTTTTGTGTAGAGGGTTACTTCCAAACTATGTTGTTAACAGGTAGAGTTGTTATGAATTGCTGTAAGCTCTTACAGGGAGCGTAGAACATGACCAGAGCATGTTTTTTCTTCTTCAGCGCCTCTCGGAAATCCTCTGATCCAAGATGGCTGACGCTGGAGGGCTTGTCCTCCCAAGACTGCTCTGGTGGAGGAGGTGCCTGGGGACTGTAGACATGAAAGAGAGCAAAGCAGCATTTAGTATGTATACTACAAGGAGGGAAAACACTGCTTTGTATATATAATATTAATCTACCTGTTTCTGAAAAAGAAAAATGGTAATATGTGAATTCTAGTGATATAACAGAACACTCAGTGAGTGAGACTTTATGTCAGTCTTATATGAAATGATGTCTGCTGACCTCTGGTCACAGACTTTGCCTTTATAGAGCCTGTAATTGCCACAGCTGGACTGATGTCATTGCAAGTCCATTACTTTTCACCGTGACCCTTTCCAAAGATGAATCAATTACACTGGGAGGATGTTTTGAAAAAAGTGTTGCAGCTAATTAATGCTTCATTAACCACTTTGTTTTAGAAGGTAACAGATAAGGAATGTCAGTTGGCATGCAGGACAAAAGAGAGCGCAGCTAAAAAGTTTAAGCCCCAGACTAAATGACTGTAATGTACATGAGATTGAGTCTGTGTTTAAAGGTGTGAACTTTGCACAGGCAGCGTTTGTTGGACAGAAGTAAAGAAGTGATCGGGCTGCCTGTTGAGTGTGTGACTCACTTGTGCATGAACTCGATGATCTTGTCTTTGCTTCGGAGATGTGGCAGCGTGTACTTCTCCTCACCTTTCTCAAAATACTTAACAGTTGGGAAGCCAGAGATCTTGAAGCGATCCCCCACAGCCTTGTGCACCGTGGAATCCACTGCTGCCAACACACCCGGACTCTGTGCAGAAATAACAATAGCAAAGCTTAAGTCACTTGGGACTTTGGTACAATAATAACTATAGAATGATCTGTGCAATTAGACCAATTATGGTCTCTTAGACTAACCTGTCACATGACACCAATTAACACCAACTACTTTAGAAACAATCCAAGTTCAACCTTTGCAAAGGAGCACACACTGTTTATATAAAAGTGCTGCATTAGTAACACTAGCAGAGAAGCAAGGAGGAGAAAATAAATGATATGCTGGGTCTTAAGGGCTCAGGGTGAGAGAGGCTCCAGTCCATCCATATTAGATAATGGCCAGGCTTTTCCCATTGACCTCTGGTGCCGGGCAGAGAGCCACAAGGAGAAGGTCCAAGCGTCTGGCCGGGGGGACGCTTATGGATGAGATAATTGTTACAGTCACCAGGCTCGAGTTTTATAGGCCCTGCCCCTGGCTGGGGAGTGTTAGATTACCACAGAGGACAGCATGGCGGAGAAGAGAGGGAGGAACACACCCGGCTAATCAGAAACACATCGAGAGCTGGGCTGAAGGACAGGCCAACCAGCGTGTCAGCTGCATCGGCCAAAAGCCTTCAGGCCAAGAGAAGGGATTATTAAGATCTGTTAATGAGGCCACCCCTATACCCGTGTAGTTCTGTATGTTCATCAGAGTGTGAAATATGAACAAAACACACAGGCATGTAGAGATGCATGCTGTCCACACGTAAACACAAGCAAAGGTCATGAAACTTACGTTAGCGCCCTTGTTGAGTATTTCAGCAGCTTCATCATACTCTGGCTTCATCTTCTTGCAGTGTCCACACCCTAAAGTATTCAAATCACACATCAGAGCCCGACCAATGACAGATTTCTGATATTTGAGAGTCAAAAAATATTGTTTATTAATTTATTTATAATTTATTATTAGTTTATTAATTCATATTTTTTTCAGTTCTCATTAAAAACTCAAAACTGAACAAACATTTTCGGTAATAATAACTGGTTATTAAAATGTTGGGACAAAGATATGTACTGTGGCAGGATATCTTAAAGTTTACTATCAAAGAAGTAATGTAAATATAAAACAATATAAATATCATGGTACATTTTAAACTGACATTTTAAACTAACAAACACTTGAATTAAGAAAAATGAGGATCAGAAATACATGGAAATGCACACTATAAAACATTTATACACTGAAATCTTTATTCAAATATGGGCTGACACATATATCAATACCAATGAATCTGTGATAAGCCAATGTCAGCTGATAAGATCAGCTCACTCCCTAAAACAGTCAAATGTGTGAGAGTAAATAAGACAGATGAAGGAATCACCTCTCCGTCTCGCAGAGCATATAAACAAGAAATAACTGCATATTCCTGAAGAATGACTTCCATAAAACCAATGCTCACAGCTTTAATGCTGCAGTCTTTGCACAACATGACGCCCTCAGAGCTGTCTTGTTGAATCAATGCGTCAACAGCTGTAATTCTCTGGTGTCCTGCTGTTTCACCCTGGTTTGTCAGTAGCTTTACTGCTGGCGTGCTGAGGGTGAAGCTGTAAATGAGATGACAAGAGCCTCTCATGTTTAACCAGGAGAGCCAAGTCATGTCTTATTACTTGCTACATGTTTCACTCTCAGGCATGGCTACGTGTTTTGTGTCCGAGTAAGCATGTTGGAGACAAACTGAGTGCGACTAAGAGCTGGGTGTGAGTGAGGGATGAGTACTGTAGTGTAAGAAAGAGGAAGACTAAAGGAGAGGGAGAGACGGACGGGACAGAAACTGGTGGAGGTGTGGATAGAGCTTGGTGGTATGGTTAAAATCAATATCATGACTAGCGGTGTGCCATATCATATTGTTCGGGATAATACCAATAGAGTTTTTAATGTGGCATATCATGAGATTAACAATATTATTATGTATGTGTTGATGTATTTACATAATGATTTGGCAGTAACAAGCACAGCAGAAATCGAAAGTAATACCCTGCAGTATCATCTAATTTTAAGGCAATACTGCCAGGAAGAATTTTCCTGTATCAATACATATCATGATATGACAATGAATAGATCTCATAAAATAATCAAATTGATGTTCAATGAAACATTATTATGTACAGCATCAATCTCTCCATATGTGTAAAACAAAAACTTGTTTAACAATTTTTCTTCCAAAAAGTCACAATCTAATTCCACTGGGAGTCCCCTTAATGATAATGTGAATCTCCCAGCTCTAGATAAGGTTGTGGTTTTCTCAACTTGAGTGCAAAAATTAAAAGAGAATGAATTCCATCACCAAACTTCACCATCAGTCAAATACTGTACCTCTCTGTCCTTTAATTAAGAAGCAGGACCGCACGAGTGGTGTTTTTGCTGGATCTGGAGGTAGTGATGTCTGTATGCGTGTGTGTGTCCACATGTGTTTGCAACTGTTCTTTTCAACAAATCTGCTCGTGCTCCGAGCATCATGAATAAACTCCCTGCTTGGTGTGGAGGTGTGTTTAATATTGCATGAGCAGCGAGCAAACTGGCAAACATTTTATTTTTGGATCTAAAACGACTTTCAAAATACATAACAGTATTTGTCTCACACAATGTACAAGATGTTTCGTCTTAAGATGTAATGAATATGCCGTTTGATCAGGGATGAGCAGTGTGTGTTATGTGCTCACAGCGCTGCGGTGCACAGATGCATGAAACAAACTTGGTACATTTCCAGAACTGGTAAATTGCCCTTGTCAAAACAGTTCAGGAATTCCTTTCTTCAATATACAATGCAGTGCTGGCGCAGGCTATAAATCAAGCGAGATATGACTTATGGGAAAAAAAGCTGCTTCTCTTTCAACTGAGTCACTGTAGTGTGTGATCATCAGATTGTGTTGAGGCTTACCGGAGAAACAGAGAGACTAAAAGGACTTTGTCTGACCCTTCAAACTGATGAGTAAGAGAGAAAACCAAATGTCCGCCCTGTGCTATACATCAGCACTGCTCCGCATTCAGAACAAGTGGTGCATGAGGGGCATGGTCAGTGTGTGTGTGTGTGTGTGTAGGGGGGGTGCTTACAGAAAGACACTGAAATATTGCTGATTCAGACTGGAGTGTGGGGGAGAAGAGCTCAGAGTCAAGAGAACGAACAAACTCGCCACACATCACTGTAGCTGTAATAACAACTGATACACGCAAAAAAGGAAAAAGGCCGGATGAGTTCCCTCTGCTTTACGTAAATGTTAGATGTTGGGGCGTTGAAAGGTCATCTTCTGTGGGTCCACTGCAGCAGTGAGCTGAGCCTGTGACTACCTGCTAAGTGGCCAGTCAGGAGGGATGTTCACATCAGACCTAATAACTTCCTGCTGCACCAGCTGCAGCCCAAACACAAACATTTAGGGATCAAACATTGTAATTTACAGCCATATCTGCTGGAACAACATTGTGCATTCAATATTTTGTTGGGCTTTCTTCAAACAACATTGGCAGAGAGAAACTTTTGTTTTGGTCCGGGACATAATCAGGCTCACACTGGGAAACAGAGCGTTCAGTTGGAGGTTTTGCCGCCGTAAGGAGCTGCACGCAAACAACCCCCGCTGAGTGCTGTTCAGAGGACGGTGAGAATGGCTGTGCTGAGAGGTGGACAGAAATGCAAGCTGATGGCGGTGGTTGGGAGACCATTAATCTCACTCTGACAGCAGGGCCATTAAGAAACTGCATTCAAGCAGCAAGGCTAGGCATCGTGTGTGTGTGTGTGTGTGTGTGTGTGTGTATGTATGTGTGTGTGTGTGCGTGCCTGTGTGAGACAGAGGGAGAGATATGCGGTGTAATTGTGTGCAATAAATGTTTGTGTCATGGTGTGAAATATGTGTTTGATATGTGTCACAGGTGTACAGATATTTGTGTGTGTGTGTGTGTGTGTGTGTGTGTGTGTGTGTGTGTGTGAGCGAGCTGAAAAGATTTGATGCAGCTTGTTCTAGCTGGCTGCCCTTGATCTGAGTGTGTGGGTGACTGGCTGCCGTCCGCAGGGTGAGTCAAGTGCAGGACGAGTGTCTGTGAAGCTATGACAGGGAGGACTAGTCTGCTACACGCACTGTCCAAACAGACGTCCACTCAAACATTTCTCTGTACATCCAGGATAAGGATGTTGAAAAGAAAAACTGATCCTGAGTTATTAAGTCATGTTTTCTGCACTAAATAACTACACCAACTACTGACACTAAAATAACCTCTGCAAGTCTGCTCGATAATGTGTGGTGTCAGCTAATGCTTTAGTAAATGGTAATATATAAGTGTGAATATGAGAACTCGATATAATACTCAATATAAACCTAAAACCTAGCAAAGCCCCTGTGTGATTTTTTTTAAAAAGGTAAGGTTTGACAATACTATGCTCTTTTGATACAAAGTAATTTCTCTCTTTTTGGAAAACATCTACAGTAAGTTTGTTTTATGTATTATTAGGAACTAAGCAAAGTCAAACAGCCAAAGTTGTTTGTGCTTTTATTTTGACGCAGATTTCAGTAAAGATGAAAATTTAATTTCCAGAAGTCACGACCCTTTAGACGAAAGAATGAAACCAGTGTTATCAATTCTTTTTACTGGAAATCAGGTAAAGCCTGCTTGAAAAGCTGTTAATTGAAGTCATAAATGCATATACTATATGATGTTTTTCTTGTTTTGAAAAAAAAGTTGCTAAAGTTGTCTGAAAAGTTGCCAAAAGTAGCGAGAAAGAATTAAACACTGAATTAAACTCAGAATAGTATCAACTCTGGATAACGTAACATTCAGTCTTTATATTGTGGATAATGCTAATTACCTACACCTAATGCATTTCATGTATTGTATACTAAAGCATCAGAACTCAGCTATGTGGCTGTGCACTATGCTAACGTTTTAACACACACCTGACAAAGCTAAATGACTTGAAAGGGATGATTGTGATGCTTGATCTTGATTTTGGCCCGTGATCAATTGGTCGAATGGCACTAAGACATTTTGGAAAATGTTTTACTAAGGGTTAGATGACAAAATCAATATCAGTTTCATCTCTGTTAGTTCAATACAGAGATGGCTCTGTGATGTGTTTAGTCTAGCTTAGCACAAAAACTGGAAGCAGGGGAAACAACCTATAACTCCATCAAAGGTAAATTCCCACAACTCCAAAGCTGCCCGATTTACATGTTGTATATTCGTATTTAACATGTGCAAAAAAAGAAAGCGATACATGCAGTTAAGTACGCACTGTAGCTACTTCTTGACCATAAGCTGGTCCGAGTGGCTGCATGCAGCATCTCAGTCTATCCTAGTCTGGACGTCTTGCATAACGGTTGTTTTTACATTCCAAACAGACTGATCTGATAAATGAAATTATCTCACTTGGCTTTTCCTATCCGGCGGATCATATTTACAGAAATCTCATGTCATGATGTTTTATTTCCTTGCCAACTGGCAGAAATTACTTTAAATATTAATGCAAAAATATTTTGGAGTTTTAGGCAATGAATAATGACATAGCGGATGTAGCAGGTCCCACTGCAGTGTGTGTGTTAAAAATGTGTTTTAATCACTTCAACAGCTGGAGAGTGTGTTTGCCCTCTGGGTGGAGTGCAGTGCTCCCGGCAACCTGGAGGTATGAAAGCTCTGCATTAAAGTATGTGATAAAATTTGGAAAACAATGAATCATCATTATGGTGAAAGCTAGGGAAAAGGACGTTCCTCTTATTTATTCATCTATGTTTCATCTATTTTTACAGCGTGGAGACTGAGATAAGCACAGAGGGGAAGGGAGCAGTTGGGCAGGTAGAGAGAGGAGAATGGATTAGGAGGTGAGTGGTAGGAGGAGGTGAAGTAGTGAGGTAACTCAACCTCACTCAGAATGTGTTTCTAAGTGGGGTGAATCTATTTGCATGATTTTACAGCTATGGGTCGCATTTATCAACATGCCAGATCTCCTTTGGACAGCTTCCTCACACAAAGGAGGGCTGGACCAAAACAAAGCAATCTGGAACTGGGGGAAAATAAAATAAAAAATTGAACCCACTGACGAAATCTGGCATGTTTACAAAGTTCTGCGTAACAACAGCAGTATGGTGCGTGAATAAAAATGACAAGCAGGCTTGTGTGAACCATATGGCAACAATGAAGTATTCTGTTGTGAGGGTGAGCTTGTGTGTGACCGCGTGATACAAAAAGCTAAAGTTACTGCAGCCAGCTTTGTCTTCTTTCTCCAGCTGACTGTTAATACTGAGCATGACAGTGAAACAGTGATGTTATTGGGACTAAACAACAGTTCTACCCGAGAGAATCTGCAGGAGAATGTTTTACACAGCAGGAAGGAATGTGAAGCTCCTCTGCTGCTGCACATATTTTACAACAGAAACCACTTTCTCTTTTCTGAAGACTATGTATTTCTGATGGAGAAAAGGGGGTTGTTAAAGGACAAGGCTGGGTATACACTATATATTTTGTTATTGTCAATAAATTCCATGAAAAGACCAAAACTAACAATTAATTGATCCAACTAACTAATATTGTCTGTGTATCTAAAATCTGATATATCTTATCTCTCTGTGCCGTACAGCTCCATTGTTGTCCAAAAACTATTAAAAACACATGACATGTGACATGTTTCTTCATTATGATGAACATGGGCACTGTAGTTTATTTTGAGTCAATCCCACATGCACCGTCCTGCTACTGTAAATACAAAGAGCACCAAACGTGTATTAATCCGCAGCTGAAAATAGTCCCAACAAATCCACTGTTTACTGATGTTTGAGTAACAATTGCTAAAACCTTTTTTAAAACTGAAACTATATCTTTGTGACTCGTTCTTAAAGATTAACGTCTTCATTAGGAACCAATAAGCTGGGGGCTGAGTGCCACAGACAGGGCAGGGAAGTGGAAAAGTCTTTAGAGATGGACTAATGCATTGTTGGTTGTGGTCTTTTCATGGGATTTTTTGGCAGTAGGATAGTACAGATTATCACAGCCTTATTCTCGGAGGCCCTCAATACTAACATCACCTAGAACTGAAATAAGAGTTTCACTACTCTTTTTTGGTGCAGCTGAATAATGTTAGTCAACCAACTGAAAATGAATCAGTTTCGAGAACTAATTAATGATATAAGTGATTCCTCAAAAAAGCCAAACATTTGCTGGTTTTAGTTACTCAAATGTGAGAATTTGCTGTTTTTCTTTGTTTTACATAATTGTAAATTGAATATCTTTTGGCTTTTGGGCTGTTGGTTGGAAAAAAACAGCAACTCAAAGACATCATTTGGGCTCTGGGTACTATTTTATGACATTGTGTGGATAAAATAATTGATTGATTATGAAAATAATCATTGGTTGCAGCCAACTTGGTTTCTTACTCACAAGGGGCGTAGAACATGATCAGGGCTGCGGGATGTTCCTCCAGGAAGCTGTCAAAGGACTCATCGGTCAGGTGGAAAACGGGGGAGTCTGTCTCCGACCACGGCACCTCAGGGGTCTTCGGCTGGGGGGGCTGAGGGCTGAAACAGGAAGGGGAGACAGCAAGGGCAACAGAGGTGAGGGACATTTTAAAAAGCAGACACGTTCCAGCTGGCATGTAATCTGTATCGAGCAAAAATCAGACACAGCTGTAGCCAACACTCCACCCAATATGTCACACACACACACACATCCACATCTGGACTGAAGCAGCCCCGCCTTTATGATAGAGCACAGTACTGCAATGCCCAGAACGAGTGGAGATAAACAAGTGCACACTCTCTGGACTTGTGCACACATATACAAGTCATTTAAAAACACACACACACACACACACACACACACACACACACACACACACACACACACACTCTTTTCTCATCATCACACACTCTGGCCTGAGCCAATTGAAGCCACATGAGACATTTTATCTTTAAAAAACGCTAAAATTGTGCAATTGGGGTGCAAAGAAATGCAGCATCTCCTGCACACACTTTTCTTTTATCCAGAATGTCATCTGTCTAATATACATCTCTCTGATGTATAAAAAGCTCAGGATCAGGGTTTATCAGGGACTGAAGCTACACATGGGTCTTATCAGATAACACCTTTGGTTGCTCTTCTGCAACATAAGGTGCAGTTCCCTCCCGGGTCTGCCTCTATACAGCCATACCAATCGCACTCTACCCCATTAACGGTGGAACACTGCTGCAGAGGGCCGATATGATCTCCAAGGATACTGACTCTTCCCTCAACTTCTGTGTCCACTTATTGCCTTGAAACTTGACCCTAGAGTAAGTAAGTCAGAACTGGTATCAAGTACGTGTCAAGAGATGTTATGATCTGCAATGTACAAAAGCAAGGGACTTCACTATTTCAAAAGCGTGGCTCAAGAGTAAACGTCAGATTCTGACCTCTATCGCTCCTGTTGGCAAAAAAAGAAAAAGAAAAATGCTGTCTTCTTTGCCATTGGTGTAGAATTTCATGTCAGTGCAAACAGCAGAGGGCAATGATTTATTCCAGTGAAACACGTGAAATTGAGTGGGGATTAAAAAAAACTAAAGAAAAAAACTGAGACAGCTGAATCTGAACATAAGAGAAACTTCATCAAAACTTGAAGCAAGGGTGATAAACGGGGGAGAGGAGATAAAAACTCTGAGGCAGAGAGTGTTCCAAAAAGAGCACAATGGACACAACGTCTCGAAATATGAACGCAGCAAATCAGACTATTCTGGAAAAACCTTTCAACACTGCTGCAAAAACCCTTTTCAGCTTTTCCTCATCGGCAGCATCTCCAGATGAAAAAGGGCTCTGACATGACAAACTGCGGCTGTAATGAGGCTCGCAGGAGGACAGTCTTCCACCTTCTTACCATATGGAACATATTTATGTGCAAATGAACAATCTACATTTAGTGGTCTAAGCCCAGTCCATCCATGTGAATTTGTTTTTATTTTGTGCCAGAGAAAGAGAGTGAGAAACAGACAAAACAAAACAGAAATGTGTGTTTGTTAAACTCTGTTTAACCACTGTTTGTCACTTTTTTATTTACTGAAATATGAGGTGCAATACTCGAATTATCTGGAATTATCACTCAATTTAAAACATGGCAACCATTTTGACAACTTGATTATCTGATTGCCAGCCTGGCAACCACTTCTAAATTATATTGCTGGGCCCTGAATAAGCATAGTAGTAAAATCTAAGGACTGGGGAGGGAGTTGTTATGCCTCTTGGCTAAAGAGAGTGTAGCTGGAATACATCCTCTGCCTGTCTCGCTCCGTTTCCTGTGATTGCTGTGAAAGCCCTGCTCTGTGCCCTCTGGCTGCAGCCCTGTGGACAGTCATGGCTTTCCAGCCAGGCCCTTAACGCCAGTGGAAAAGGGAAGTGGAAGAGAAAAGGAGGCAGGAGAGCCAAGCCGTGGTGGGAGACAGGGGGTTACGGGCAGAGAGCGTGAGCCAAGGTGAGAAAGAAAAATGAGACAAGAACAGAGCAGGTGTAGATTGATGACACTGTGGCAAGGTGAGTCAGGGTGAGAAAGAGGCAAGAAAAGGTGTGATGCAGACCATAGTGGAAGGAAGAGGTGATGTCAGACATCTAAGGTGAGAGGTAGAAGCAGTTTACTTATTGTTGGAGACAGAAGGCAGAACGTAGTTTGGGAGCTGCGTTGTGTATTTTTATTAGCTTTAACAGCTTTGGACACAAACATCTTGAAGTCTGAATGCATCTTCAGTGGGTGAAGTGATTAGAACGATACTCACGTCTTCATCCAGTCTGCGATATCCTTGGCTGTGGCTCCGTAGTTTTCATAGTGGTAAAGGAACTTCCCCTTCCTAAAAGACAACAGAGCACAAGAACAAGATGAAATCACTGCCAATATAATATCTGTCATTAGATACAAAACAACATTTTTTGTAAAACCTTACTTTACTGGTTATATTCCTACAACATATTTCTTTATTTAAAAGAATACCCCACCAAAAATCTGTCTTCTGAGTATTATATACTCACCACCTGCAGTATTAAAAGGTAGATCTGAGAAGTATGCAGCTTGCTCCTGTGTGGAGAACAGCTGTAGTCAGCTTGGATTTACAGTAGTTACACTGGATTCCAAAGCAAACCCAAAGTCACGGCAAAAAAACGACATGTCAAAACCTTCACAGAAATTTCTCAAACACTCCTGTAGCACAATATACTTCTGCGCTGATCCATATGTTCAGTATGTTACACCACTTCCAGCTGAGAACAAGAAAGCAGCGTATAAAACGATTCACTGCAAAAGGACAATTTTTTCAAACAGTGAACATAAGAATAGAGAACGGTAGAGTGGATAATGCTGCACCATGAAACTGAGTCACAGTTGGTATCCATTGTAACTGCCGTCCTCCACAATAACCATCTTTTCAAGCCTACAATGGTGAATAAATAAAATTTGATTCTCAAACGATACATTTTCAGTGGAGTGTTTCTTTAAAAATGTTTTTCAAATACAACAGCACTTGTTATCTTAACAAAATAAGATAATGATAATCTAGAATGAATTTAACAAAGTAAAGATTTAAATCAGGACATATCTGATCAAAACAAGCATGAGCATTTTGATTCTTGATGCTAAAGACACAACTCTCAGTCAGTACTCAACAAAGTAGTGAGGAGTGATTCCTCATCACTTCCTGCAGAACTTACACTGAAGAAACAGAGTGATGCAGGTCATGTGTGATTGACAAAAGGAAGGATCCTAAACACAATCATAGCAAACATAACATAACCCAGTTCCTAAGACAAAGAGCTGGGTCAGACCTTTGAGAAAAAGAACAGCTCAAAGCCAAAAGGAAATGATTTATGAGAGAGAGCTGACAAAAGGCTCTGACGAAAAGTTCAACAATCACAATGATACTCTTCCCTCTGTCTTGTATTTTGTACGTTAGCTTAAAAGTGCATATAAAAAATGCCAGTGACTCGTCGTAATGCATTTGAAATTAGCTCGAAGCATCTCCTCAGCTCTACAGTCTGAAAAGATTCAAAACTTAAGCAGATTTTCTTCATAGGAATGACTTTATCTACTATGCTATTCGCTGTGACTAAATGAAGGCTGGAAAGTGGATGCGGTGGCTCAGCTCATTGCCGAAGGATCAGTGTCAATAGTAACTGGCTCTGGGCAGTGTGATTCTGCAAACACAAGAGACGAGGTGCAAGACACGATCGCAGTTACAGCTCCCGAGATACAGAGCGGACACTATTAAAGGTGATGCAGAATTACACATGGTGGATTTGGGGTTTAAAACTTGCATTTTAAGTGAACTGACTACCGTGGCGGAGAGTGGCTGCTTGGAATTCAATCAGTGAGATTTATGACCAGCTCTATATTCACTCACTTTATCTCAGCTGCTGTAAAATACACCAAAACCTTGTAAAATCAAGTTAAGAAAATGTCAAACAAATGTCATTTGCCCGACAGTCTCGGGTGTTTCTCTCGGTTAAAGGACACAGCAAGGACAAAGAAGCTGAAAGAGTTTCACTTTTATTGTTTGTTTAACTGATAAAAAGTTGAGGTGTGGTGCTGTGTTGGGTAGTAAGCTTTCTTAATCTGTAGGACTGAAAAGGTAAAAGACCTTGAACACTTGGTCTTAGAGCGGGTGCAACGGCGAGATAACTCCAGCTGTGTTGATGCCGATTTACCCTGCAGTGATTAGCTGCTGTTTATCAGTGAGGGGCTCATTACTGAAGCCAATGTGCTCGGATGGTCGTTAGCTAGCCCTGCGCTGACACTAATGTGCTCCCAGCTAACGGACTGGCTCTGGCTCAGTGTGCGTGCACCTGCACACAAATCATACACACACACACACACACACACACTCATGCACACAAGAAAGAAGTGCACACATACAGGAAGAGGGCAAGCGCGCACACACTGACTAACCACAGAGGCACTTAATCAGTCCCGGTCTAATTAAAAGGCCAGACTGGAATGAGAGAAAGTTTAATGTGGAAATGGGGATGATAAAGCTAGTGCAGGAGAACTAAGAAGCGGGGAACAAAGCGGGAGCTACGAAGCACCAGCACACAGTTAACAACACTGTAAATATGAGGACGGTGCAGGGATGCTCTGGCTGGGGGGTCTGCATTAACAAACACAGTCAGTCACACTCTCAGCCCCTACTGTGTACGTGGCTACAAGCTTTGAGTTTGTGTGTATGAGTCTGTATGAATATTTAGACACTAGGGTTGAACAGTGAACTGAAATTATCAGACTACCAACAGTATACATTTCTTCCAAACACTAAAAACAAATGCAGAGGCCAAATGCTAAATCAATGTCACATGTGGCCTTAAGGTGTTCTTGAAGATGAAAAAAAACTTTGGTACAGTATATTAAAAGCTTTTACTTAGTCTGGCATATTAACAATTAAAAACGCTGACAGCACTTTGTGAAAAAATGCAGCCCCTCCAATCTTTTCAATGGGGCAGCTGCATTGGCACAGTGTGGTTCCTGAAGCACAGGGCTGTGGTTAAAAAAAACAAAAAAACGCAGCATTGTCCAGCAAAAAAGTTCAACTTTGCAATGTTTAAGACGCAATGTCTTGTCATCTGGAAAGACGCTGCCTTGGCCAATCAAATATGACCAAGCAAACATTCCTGATTTTGATGAAAAGATCCAAACCTGGCATAATAACTTCGTGGAGTTGTAAAATCCTGTCATAGTAAAATAACCACTGTGAAGTGTTTTGGTGTCTGATGAGCCTTCAAACTCATAGATCTATTGATCAAACTCGCCTTCTTGGATCATATTTTATCGTCACACTGGTACCTAAAGAAACACCCCCCCAACACCAATGCATTTTTCATTGTTTTAACAATGCGGTTTTCGGTCAAAACGCCCAGTATGGCAATGTCTGAATCCCATACAAAAATTGGTGCAACAACCAATGACAGCTAACCAGAAACTGAAACCTGCAAGTCCAAATTGCTCACTTCTTCTTCTTCTACTTTCACATAAGACAAAGAAAAGCAGCAAATGCTCACAATTGGGAAGCTGGAATTTGGGGTTTAAAACTTGCATTTTAAGTGATCTGACTACCTTGGCGGAGAGTGGCCGCTTGGAATTCAATCAGTGAGATTTATGACCAACTCTATACTCACTTGCTTTATCTCGGCTGCTGTAAAACACACTGAAACCTTGTAAAACCAAGTTGAGAAAATGTCAAACAAATGTCACTTTTGTTTGAAAAATGACTTCAACGATGAGTCAATTATCAAGATCATTGTCAATAACTTTTTTGTCTATCAACTAATCGATTAATTGACAAATCATTTCAGCTCTACTTCATAGCCAACCATACAACACCACCTGTGTGTCCTCCTTGCTCCCTGACAGCAGCACCCAGAGGCAACCTTGAACCTCTCCTGTGAGTTTACCATTTCAAAGTTTGACAGAAACTTTCTCCACTTTACACCTGGTAGAAGCGAGTTCTGAACCTCGAGGGCCACCATAGCAAGCTGCAAGTCAACCGCCATCATGTCTGTTGGTGCTTAAGAGGCCTGGGCTGCACTTTCTGTTTGAAGTGGCCCAACTCTGATGTTCTGAGCCTTGGAAGGGAGGGCTGAGCCTAAAGTGAGACGGATGAGAGGACTCGACTCACTCAAAGTAGCAGAAGGTTGGGTAGCCTTTGACGTTGTACTCCTGCTTGAGGCCGTCAAACTCAGCCGGGTTCACATTCATCCCCGCCAGTACCTTAAAAAAAGCAAAGGAGAAAATTAGTTCTGGGTTGTCAGGGAGGTAAAGAGAAGTGAAGGAAGAGAGACAAGAAAGAAAAAGGACATGAAACTTCAAAACAGGTTAGTCACCATCAGAGGGCTCCAAAATAAAAAGATGGATTACTCCAAGTATAAAAGAGACTGCACTGTGAAACAACATATGTATAATGAATGTTGATGAGCGGGCTGTAATCAAACACTCACTTTTTGTGATCAACTTTTTATTGACATTTTAATTTAAATAAAGGACAGAACATAAGAAATTCACTTCAGCCGTATTGAAATATCCTAACTCCTGACTATAAACGTGGTTACACATAAAAAATATATAAGCACCACCTTTTATTAGGTGTAGCAAACCTGTTAGCATTCTAATGGATTTAGACAATTTGAATAGTAAATGCTTTCGTTTTGCATCAGCACTGCAAGTGTACAGCCAAACTAGCAGGCCTGGGAGGCATCTGCTCATTTCACACCAAGAAACAACATTGTTGGGTGGATGAAAAGAGACAATGTTTTTAGATTTAGATTTTGCAAACTTGTGAAGCAAAAAACTGAAATTTGTCTGTGGTGGGGCCTCAGTAACAGCTATGTTATTACCTAAATACAAAGCAATAATCCACAGTACAGTGGCCATTTCAGAAAGGCTAATGGTAAGCTCTACATTGTCAGACTCAGCTCAAATGTCATCATATAACCTGGACTCTGTCAGCCTATGTCAGAATGTTAATGTTAGCATGATAATATGTTATTATAAGCATGTTACCTTGCATGTTAACTACTAGATGTTAACATGCTACTATAGCTGGCTAACGTTCAGCACGTAATATTTAGGATGCTAGTTTGTTAACATGCTGACATTAGCTTGCTAACATGTGTGCAGTTAGCATA
Source organism: Macquaria ambigua (assembly GCA_008360985.2). Lineage (NCBI taxonomy): Eukaryota > Metazoa > Chordata > Actinopteri > Centrarchiformes > Percichthyidae > Macquaria > Macquaria ambigua. The sequence goes on along the minus strand of VMKM01000625.1, from coordinate 141,136 downwards.
TTAAAATGTGAATGTTTAGCATTTCATGTTTAGCATGTTATCATGTGTACATTTGTACATTACAGTGTAGCATGCCAATGTTAAGCATGTTTGCTGTGAGCATGGTATGTTAGCATTAAATTTAAGTAGAGTTCAGCATGACAAGAATTGCTTTACTGTGCTGTGATATGAGAGAATATTGTGTTTTTCAGCGAGACGTGGTCTCCCAGTCCTAAAATTATACCCTGATTAAGAGTAAGCCTCAGGTACAGTTGCACCTAGCAACTGGGACACAGATAATAGTGAAAAATCCAATGCCTACACCACTGCTTGCAGGTAAATAAATCTTGAATGAGTGAAAATATTCGTCCAATACAGGCATTTCTTTCATATAAAATCAAACAGCTGCAACCTTCCCAGGTTCCCCTTGAGGAAGTATTGTACAACACACTGTTCATGACAAAAATAGCTTGAAGATTGTCCCTGAGTCATAGCAAGCTCTCTAAGCCTTCTCCACTGATTTAAAGTTGCCAGTGATGTTCAACAATATCCCTGTTATGTAGTATGTATCAAAACTGGTATTAGATAAAACCTAAAACACAGAAATGATACAATCCAAACAACTCCCCACTTTAAACTGTGAGTTTTATCAGCAAATTACAGCCTGACGAGATGCAACACTTCAGACATCGCCTTTACGCCTTCCTGTGTCCATGACACACAGGCGAGAAATGTGTTGTACAACTTGGCAGACCACCAATTCAGTATTCAAACCATTCACTTCTCGGCAGCACTACTAGTCAATAACGGGCACACTCCCAAAAATCTATCTCAGCCTCACACACATACGCACACACCCCTCTATGTTCTGTACATGGAGCTTGTATGCATACTGTTAATTTCCAGTTGAGAGGCTTAGATTTCACTACTCATAAGCTTGCTAATCAAACAAACAGTTAATTATCTTTTCATTCATTTCCTACTTTGTGAGAGGCAAACAAAACACGCTACTCTACTTCACTGTCTCCTCAGGCAGCTGCCTTTCTCTGCTCTCATTGTACAGGACGTTCTCCCTCAGAATCCTTCCTCTTCTTCCTTTTCTGGCGCTTGAGGAGAAGCGTTTATGAACACAAAGCATTTGTTTCCCTAGCTGATCACATAGGCCTCTGGTTGCTTTTGTGCTTGCATCTCTCCAATGTAGTTAAAAAGCATTTCAACAGCTGGGAACAGAGCCCCCCCCCAGTTTGCTTGCTATTGTAATACTGCCTGTCTGCAAACTGACAACATGGGTCTTTAGGGGACCCGGGAGACCAGGGAGGAGAAGAAAACGAGATGAAAACAGGAGGGAAAGGATAAGTTAGGAAGTAAACACAAAGACTGGCCAGGCTAAACTGACATTTAATCTATAAGAGGTTGTAAACTTCAACTGGAAGGACATTAGCCCTTAATTGTGGCTGCAGGTGCCAGCTAAAAAAACAAGTAAGAAACACATTTTATACAGTCACTGATTATACACCTGTACAATAATATAAACCACTAAAATCATTAAACACAGATTGCTAGGCAAGATTGCTAGGCTTTTGAATGAACTACTGTAATTGCCCCTGTGGGTCGATGCAAACTAAAACACAGATAAAGTATAAATCAAGTCCAGCAGAGAGGGGATCAGGGCTTCTGAATTGCCTTTAAAGGCCATGTGGGTTATTATTCTGATGAATCAAAACCTATGGTGCAAAAGTTGCTGAGGTACTGTACTTGTGAGAAGTTTTGCAGGAAATACAACCAAGGAAAGCTTTAATTTAGGCCAGACTGACAGACTGTACTCTTGCGGATTGCCAAGCTAACCATCCAGACATTCAGTGCTGAGTCTGACACATCTCATCTAATCTGCAGACATCAGATAAGGATGGCCACAGATCAGTTAATGCAGTAAGACAGTGGACCAAGTGTGCAGGGGCGACAATTAGCAGACTTACATATTTGCCCTTCGTCTCGGTGGCCGCTTGCTGAAAGATGGGCTGCATTCTCTTACAAACGCCGCACCCTGCAACCAAAATACAAAACGGAACAAGAGAAGTTATTACAGAGAACTCAATTTGGACCTCCGCTCTGACACCGTCGATACAACTGTCAAAAGACTTCCCAGCGTCTGCCAGGGGAATTGTTTTTTTTTGTCAATAGCAGCTTGCAGTGTGCTATCTGCTGTGAAAGATATGATGTACTGAAAACCACTGACCATAATAACTGAGCACAACACATGGAAAAGTATTTACTATTGAGCAACAATAGGAGACAAGACAATTAACTCCTCACTGACTAAACACCATTTTGTTCTTAAATTGGTGTTGAAGTGATCAGTAGGTTAATTATTTAGCCAATCCAGAGAATTTAATTGACAACAATTTTGTTTATAAGTTAATTGTTTAAGTCATTTATTGAGGAAAAATGCCAAAGTTGTGGAACAACAGTTCCTAGGTTGAGGATTTGCTGCTTTTTTCTGTTTTATATTATTGCAAATTGAATGCATCTGTGTTTGGACTGTTGGTCGAACAAAACAAGCAATTTAAAAATGTCACCTAGAGCTCTGGTAACAATTTAATTTAGATTAATTGAAATTAATTAATTGAAGAGATTAATCAGTAATGATTTAGCCCTATTCTTGATTATAAAAACTGCACAGTATATTCAAAGATGATGAAGTGTCTTGTGTTCACCAGGTATGACGCATGTAGAAAAACTCATCTCAGTATTGATTATGACTGATGTATTATTGCCAAGTATGCCCAAGTTTATTGATCTAAGCTCTCTCTTCAAACGAACAGTACGTTTTTCATATTTTCTGGACAGTAATAGCTGCTGTCAGTTTCTTCTGGCACACTGTCTTCCGATCACAATATGTTCGATCAGTCTAGCAAGGAGAGCACCACTTGTCCTAGTTACTGTGAGTTACTGAACACTGTGATAATGAAAGGGACTCACAGGGAGCATAGAACATCATGAGGACTGGCCTCTCCTCTTTCTTCAGCAGCTTCCTGAAGTCCTTAAAAAGAGTGTGAGAGAGAGGGGGAAAAGATGATTAAGAAGCTTTATTATTTATAAATACAAGATATATACAGCACAGAAAATGACATACAACATCTCGATCCCTCTGACAACTTGCTCCAGGGCTGATTTCCCAAAGTATCTCTCTGTTTAGCATACAGAGCTTTAAAATAACTAAGCACACCATCCTCTTTGCTTTCTCAGCAATTTAATAGACTGTGTATATTACACAGAATCATCACATCAGCAAAGAAGGGGGGGGGGGTTCTTCTTTGGACAGCAGGTAGATCAGCCCCCATACCAGTTTCTCTTCTTCATCATCACCTTCATGAGCTCACCTACTTCCTAAAAAAAAAAACCCTGTATTCAGCACAATCTTTTGTTGACACCTCCAACAAGCCTCCAGGCATGAGTGGCCGAGCAGGCGAAAACCGCCAGGAATGCTGTTCATTAAATCAAAGGGCTTTCAAAATGCTGTATATATCTAGCAGTGTCTAAGGTTGTCAGGCTGTGGGTGAATGTGCTGGGGTTTTTTTTGATATGAGTGCCATCTGACCTGGCTGGACGAGAGCTGTCTGGAAATATTTTTTTTTGTGTTAGTAGACTTCATGAATGACGCTGAGCAGCTCTTTGATGATAAAGCTCTGACATGTTGCTTTTATGTGTGGGGTTTTGTGTTGCAGAGGTGGACATGCTGCTGTGTCAACATCAGCTGATCAAACCCTCAACAGGACAGGAAAGGAGAGGTGGACCCAGCATCACATTAACTGCTTCCTCGCTGTCTCATAATCACAGTAACTGTACGTCAACATTAATGTTCTGGATGTCTTCAATTTATAGTGCAGCGAAAGCTTCTTTATAATTTATCCAAAGCTCAAAAGGTTGTTAAGGTCACTACTTACTTTTTCTGTCTCTATATGGACGATATCTTTTGCCTCAGGGTTCTCCTCCCACAGTGGGGGTCCTGATGGGTCTTTCAAGAACGCTACCATGGACTGAAGGGAGGAAAAGGATAGGAACGTCTGTGAGAGTCTGAACAAATGCAACACTTAGATCATGCAACAACAAGTTTTCCTGTGAACAATAGAGTGGTGATGATTTACTTGAGCGTTGCAGAAGTCACTGCTAAATTTAGTACAGGGAATGCTGTAGGCTGCCAGGTGGAAGCTCATATAGACCAACATGTTCGTGCATCTAAGGGGTGTCAAAGCCATTTCAATACCTTTAAGTGTTTGGTAATGGGCTTGGTAAAGCTCCCTGTAAATATAATGAACCATATGTCTGGGGAGGCAACAGCAGGAAATATTTCATTCAGCAGCGCTACAACGACAGTGTGGACACGGGTGGAATACTTAATGATTATGATTTTATTATCAGGATTACTTGGTAACGGTTTAAACTGAGACTTTTGGTGTTTTATTGTTTCAGAGGCCTTCCCATCTGTCGGGGAAAGAAATATGGGCAAAATGCTAGCAAGCAGAATAATAAAATCATAACAAAAAAACAAAACAAAGGAGCAATAGCTCCCAGATGTCCTTATGCTGGGTTTCTTATGAAACCAACAGAAATCAGTTCTACATATTTTAGAGAATATTAATTAGGACTGTTTAATGATTTTCAAAAATTTCAAATCGCAAGTCTTGCTGTGAAAGAGGAAAAAGTTTTAGTTGGTGACCTTCGATTTCTCTGGTTGAAATAACAACTGTAGCCAGCAAATTTAGTAAGCTATAGCTAATTACAGTACTCATTTTGTAAGTATATAATGAAACATGGCTGTTATACAATTTATATGCTCTCTGAATACCGGTGTCTGTACTACTTATGCTAGGTGAAAGATGCTCTGTATCATTCTCCTCTTCTTCAATGGATGTACTGTATGTTAAGTCTGCTGCCCTAGCCTATGGTATGCTAGGACAGTGGACAACACAGTCTTTATAAATATTGGATTTAAATGTTGATTTCCTTCATTTGGAGTCGTGTTTTTGGCCAGCTGATAAATGTAAGTCTAATATTCACTCTTGTTTAGCTCTGTTTTTGGTCTCTGTACCAACTCCTGAGGGAAATATGTGGCTCTTTAGCTACTAAATGCGCCACTATGTTCACCAGCTAGTCGCTAACTGTGTCTGTCTGCTGTTTGGTGCTGAGCAGGTAGTGTACAGTGGGTTTTTAGAGATTTTTTTTTGCTGAAAACAGCTGCCTGCTGCAGCCTAAAATGGCGCTGTGAGAGTGAACCAAAACAGTAAAGTTGTGGGCCGGACAGATAAACAATGAGCTGAAGCTCACTATAAAGCTCTGTAAAGCTGCAGATTCAGGTGATAATTCTCTGTAGGTTCATCACTATGAGTGACCCCTTTCACATTGTCTAATTGTTTTCACATTGTCATTTGATAGATTGGTATTATAAAAGTATTGATTATAGCTGCTTTAATTAATATCCCACTAAATGTGACCTACATTGATATTTTCTATAGAAGACTAGCCAAGGTTACTTAGAATTTGACTTCTCTTCAACACAGACACATTGAGCTCCAGAGGAGAGTATAATATGGTTTATGTCTGGCAAACTAATTCATACTATGGATGTGAAGAGCCATGAGTAAATACTAGACAGACACAAAGAACTGTGCTGCCCTTGAGCTGAGAGCTTGTGTAAAGAATGCAGGATTTTAGCTGCGCACTCACCTTAAAGGTAGCGGGCCTGTTGTACTCTGTGTGGAACGTCCCATCTCTGCAAGACACACCAGGCACAGTGCTCACAACACCAGGAGTAAACGGAGAACAACATGCTTCTTAAGCTGCGAACACGTTATTTCTTTCCAGAAAGCACCGAAGTGTGGAAAAAAAGTGTCTGACAGCCAGCTGAGTTTCTGGTTACTCACTTGTAATGCTGCAGCTCTGCTCCTCCGCGTTTGGAGCTCGGGTCCACCTTCACTTTCTTACAGAGCTTACGGCCCTCTGAATCTCTGAGAGAGAGAGAAAAAAGGGGGAAAAAAAGGAAGAAACAAACTTAGATTCATACAATCACTTTGCATTCACAGAACAATGCTCTTCAATTTTTAATTTGTAGGCACAGACTCATTCTAACTAAACACAGACTAACCACCATTAGCTATTGGAGCAGGTCATCATAGAAAGCTTTACCCTCTCCTTCCAACAAAAGAGCGTATTTAAACTCTCCTTGGTGAAACTGTTGTGACAGAACCAGTAAGAGAAGCTTAGCATCTGTCTCAGCATCTTTTCATGTAAGCCATTATTTTTCCTTCTTTATTCTTTCTTCTTTATATAGCGTAATAATACACATAGTTTCCATTCTGTTCAGTGACTACTTGTTAAATTGCTTGTACTGCTACTATTATTCATATATTCATCGTTTGTATTATGTACTTAATTCTGTTCAAGAATATGCTTTGCCAGCATGTTTTTTGGTCACAATGTCTTTCCAATAAAGCTTCACTGAATTGAATTAAGAAAGGAGATGCTGCTGCATGAAGACATAACTGCATTAACTTTTCATCAGATCAATTTAATCACATGTACAGTGTTATATAAACAAGGCTCCCTGCTCCATTTATTAGTTGCTCCAGTATGCATACACAGACATCTGCAATGGGAATGCAATGCTGATACTGTACAGTGTGTCAGCATACAGGAATTCTCTGCTCTATAAAAGGTTTAATTCTGTAATTGAAAAAAAGGCCGCACTTGGAAAGGAAATAAATATGCATCTAGCCACCTACACGTACTTCACACTTGCTACAGTACAGTACAGTACTCTTCCTTTACTGTAATAATGGGCAAGGAAAATATGCATTATTTAGAGAGAGTGATGGAGAGAGATCTTTGCTGGAGAGAAGGCCTGATGCTAACAAATTCAAAGAGGTGGAATTCAATTATGGCCCACAGACCCACAGCGAGCCAAATATATGTTCAGTGTAGTTTTGCATTATAAGAAGAGATGTAAATCGCTGTGTGCGTGTGTTGACAGACAGTATTTCAGGTAATGACTGTGTACTTAATGCCATATTCTGCTGACTCATGAAGGCAGATGGCACCAGTCGGGGCACACCAGGAGCAGATGTGACCTTGACATGTATCTGGAGATGACGCGCAGTCATCCAATTCAAAACCACTCTGCTGCTTCTAACTCCTTGAAACGCTGCCACAAGTGACAAAGGCAAGGAAACCCCAAACCATCAAAAAGAAGACAAGGGACTCTCATTCAAGTAGACTTTATTTAAAGAAATTCTATCCAAAAAGATTTTTTGTTAAATGTCATGTATTACAACCTTGCGTGACTGTGTTTAGTAATTTGACAAAGTAAAACCAATCCTGAAGCCAGTCAACCTTGTACATTCACAACTAAACACACAATAGAGGCAACAATGCACTGGCTGTTCGCAGAGGGAGCTTCTGTTCTCCTGGTTTCGCAGAGTGTGTTAAAATCTTTTAATGCAAACATCCTTACCCATACTTTAATATCATGGTCACTTGCCAAAAATTAGCATTCACTTCTTCTGTTCTGTCACGAAATATGCCATCATTTGCTGTGAGTATTCACTTTCACTCACTTTCTCAGTTTTATATCATTGTAAATTAAAGATCTTTGGGGTTTGAACTGTTGGTTGTTCAAAACCCAGCCAATCAGTAGCGATGTCCAGGTTATGTTTTTCTGCTAATGATCTACCGACACACAATCTGATCTGGTGCTGTTTAAAATTAATATCATCATTATTATTATCATTATTATAATTTTTCCTACATATTACAGCTGACAGTGCACACTTACCCTACAACAGACCTACATTAAAATGTGTAAAGCAATCTAAATATTCTGACAACTGAACAGCTATTCATTAAAATTCATAAATATAACCTGCGTCACAGCTTTTATTTTATAGTTTCCTATAATATTTTGTATAGTGTCACTTAATGTTTTGTTACATCTGTGGATGTTCAGTGTGGAGATTTTCTAAGACAGAACAAGTCTTAGTAAAGTTCTGAAAATTGAACTGAGCTGTACAGCGCTGGCATGAAATACCACCAGGCATGACACTTTTTGGAGGGATGTGAATAGGCCACACACCTGGGTACGGACCAGTAGAACAATGCACATGGACTTTCAGCCTCTTACTCATTTGGTCTTACATACACAGTAAAACTGACTCAGAGAAAAAAGGCTGCATGCCATTTATGTTTCTGAACTGCAGTTTCTGTGAGTCAACCAATGAAACAGCAGTACTCTTCAATCACAGAACAAATGGAAGCCCAGAGAAGTTAGAATGACTCACAAGCTAATGTTTAGTACAGAAAGAATAAAAGGCCATGAATGACAGTTCATCAGAGGCCCGTCCACTGGATGAGCACAACTGTTGTACATTCATCTCTTGGGTAGCGCCAGTCGGTGCGTCAGCGCCAAACCTCCAACGCTGCAGTGAGCAGGAGGTCTATGGCCGTGAAGTAAGAAGGTATGAGTGGAGGCTGAGCGGGAGGAGAGGGCTGATGGGAAGTTATAACGTGCTGACACACAGATGAGGGGAGGAGATAAACTGTATTGGTACAGTAGATGCCAAGAAAAACTATTGTTCAATCATGTATTTTTAGGATTAAGACACAATGTTCAAAGAAGACAGTGAAATGATGGTGGAGAACACATTATTCATCACAAAAGTAGAAGGTCTGCACTCACTAAACTGGTCCATATTAACCATGTTTGTTTAAATGAACAACTCAACTTTTCGATTGTTGTCTTAAATAAAAACTACAGCTTCTGACTCCTATAGTTCGAAGAGGTTGATCACCTACAGTACAGCCTTGTATGCCTTGGGTTTATACAGCATCATATATTCGACAGCAATAAGTTAACATGCTGTTTGATTCACTGAATGAGCAAGCAAACTGTCTCTTGTTCTCCATTTGTGATGATTTATCTGACATACTCGATTCTAGGAGATTTTACTGTAGAGTAGTAGAGTTAAATGATAACTTTAACTTATATCACTTTATTTGTCTGAACTCTGGTCTTGTTTTTGTAGCTGGCCATTCTGCTCTCAATTATGATAACACTGTACACACCAGGTTAATTGCATAGATCTGGGAACGTGGCAACAGAGTTAAAAAGCAGTCGGACGATCGGACAGGTTTCAAACAAATCTCCACGTTAGCCTCCAAAATTATTTGGGAAAGACATAAGCAGCAAATGCAAACAGTAAAATTATAACCCAAACAGTCTGTTGTTGACATCCATCACAGTTTACAGACCAAGATCATGGTCCAACTTTGAGCTTCATTTGGGGTGTGCTCACTTTCGGGTTCGACCTCCAAATAAAGTGGTAGATAATATGGCCAAACTGTTGGTTTGTTTACAACCTATTGGATTGTCTGAACGATCGAGTTTCTTGTCCCAGGGGAACAATGTCCTTGTGTTTGCAGATCTCAGCAATTACTTACTTATTATAACAAATAGAAACAGTGCGACCCCTTTAACAATAAAAATTGTTTTTTGAGGACTGGGAAGTACTTTTCTTCTACTTTTGTGACATATTATTTGATAGGACGTGGTGCCCAACTAAAAATACTTGACGCAACAAGGTGGTTGAGCGAGGTGGTGCCAAAACCTTGCATTAGGCCAAAATCAACAGAGTTCCTTTTATAAAGGATTAATAATGGATTCATCATGCAAAGAGGATGAAGCCCTGCATGCCATTTAATTATAACTCTTCCAAAACACAAATCCTAATCCGTGCTGTGCTTGTTTGTGCTCTGCTATTCCCATTGATCCAGACAAGACCATGTTTCTTACCATGTTTTATGTCTACTCTAAATTTCCAGAAGAAAGGGAGCAGGGAAGGACAGTCCTGTACTCCCTGGTTTCCTGTATGAGATCATCCGTCCCTCTGGCGGATCCCAGTTGGCCAACACTCAGGTCCCTGTCATCTGTTCAAAGTGTGTCATTCTGGCCTTGGTGGCCCTCTTCCTTGGCAGGGCTGACCGTTCTCACGCTGTGATATGCGCTTTACTCTCTCTCTCCCTCTGTCCACCATGAGCTCGCAGCTGGAGCTTCGATTTGGAACCGGCCCATTTGAGATGGTGGAGAAATATGCCAAATAGCACAATGCTTCGCTACAGGGCCTGGCACCGGATTCATGTGTCCTGCAGTGATGAACCCAGCTCGCTCTAGCTCCCCTGGCAGGAATCTGGCCCAGTATAAATCTCTGCTTAGCCTTAGCACACTCTCTACCATGCTGGAGTTGTTGAAGAAGGAAGAGAGAGGTGATACCATACTCTCCCAGGCAAAAAGAGTAAAAAAGTAAACAGTAAAAAAGGACATATATCATTCAGTGTCTTTGAGGAGAAACATGGACATCAACAGTTCTGACAATTCCTTCAGACTGTTTTGAGTTTAGTTTCTCTTCCTTTCTGTCCGCCTGGTTTTCGATCCCGGATAAGCTCGAGAGAGATTGTGAACGCTGCAATGAGCACTAGGTGTCAAAGGGGAGTTACTGCCTTCCTCACAGTTTCCTGTTTTATGATACATTCTTTCCTCTCTGGTGAAGAAGACGGCTCATGAGGTTGATGGGTTGACAGGTATAAAAAGAATGAAACGAAGTAAGTGGAACTGAACACCAGGAAGGGCAGAAAGAACAAGTCAGATCACTGGGGAGCAAAGCAAGCTGTGCATAGAGAAAACAATTCTTGCCGGTGTCTTGGGAGTATCTAGCATTTGCTTAATGTAAACACTTCCACAGCGTGGGCTGGAGATAGATGTGCTCCAGAGAGACAGATGACAGATGTATTGTTCTGGAGTATGAAAATAATCAAAGAAATATTTACAAAATAAAATATTTTCCATATGACTAGGGCTGCATCTAATGATGATTGTTTTAGTTTTAGTGAATATCTGTTGGTTAATTTTTGATTGACTGATTAATTGTTTAGTCAATTAAATGTTTGGCATTTTTGCTTAAAAAAAAGGGACAAGTGATTGATAGATGATCAAAATAGTTGCCAATTCATTTTCTGTCAATCAACGAATCGTTTCTGCTCTTGTGTCAAGTACGTAAAGTTGCATTAAATGCTTGGTCAGATCCATATGCTAGTGTTTGATCGGAGAGTTCTTGATTTAAACAATCATTTTGCCAATTTTAGAATGTTATTTAGACTGGGTTCTGCTACTGCTTCTTGTGTTATTGCTAAAAGCAAGGTATTGAAAAAAAAGTAGTGTAGTGGCACTAGTAGCAAAACAATTCAAACGATACCCAGCCCTGGAATTAACTAATAGATTGACTTCAGCACTACATACATGACTGACACCACTAATCAGTGATACCTACAGCACACAAAGCCCTCTTGATAGGACAAACACAAAGACTAACGATAGATAGATAGATAGATAGATAGATAGATAGATAGATAGATAGATAGATAGATAGATAGATAGATAGATAGATAGATAGATAGATAGATAGATAGATAGATAGATAGATAGATAGATAGATAGATAGATAGATAGATATCTATGAAACTCAGACAAAGAACAACACGAAGCATCATCCTCTGACTTCACCCTTAGAGGGCAGAGAAACGCCACACAGCATGCATTAGGCGAGTGCCTTCCTTATCATTAATTTACCATTTTAGGATAAAACAGACACTATGAAAACCCAGAAAAGGGAGACCTGAAATGGTATTAAGAGACGTAACACATTAGACACAAAGCTTCAATAGCTCCAATAAGTGAGTGGCCTCCTGTCAAATTGCGCCCATACAATAGAACCAGTGGAACAAGGCCATTTATACTCTGCTGGAAAAGCCATAAATTGTGCAGATGGATGGCAGCATAGCCATTCTTGGGAGGAGTAAATTGCTCTGCCTTTATAACTGCCGTCAGAAAATTCCTTGGACAAAAGAGGCCGTAATGTCGAAAGAGACAGGGAGTCAATGGGTGTGATGGAGGGAGAAGTCCTACAATGTGTTTTTTAAAAATCATCCCATTACTTACCCACAGTTGACCCAGGCAATAGTCCCCTGGCCCTTTACTGTCTGGGCCACATCTGATAGCAGTTTCAGGTGGGAGTCCCCTGATGTAGCTACAGACAGAGAAAAACCATGGTCAGCCTTGTTACCAAAACCGTTCAATAGCTCAGGACAACCCAGAGCCTCGAGACACAGAGGACACTGTCATGTCAAACACAGCGAAGAGGAATTGAGTTACAGTGGAGCTCAGTGTCTTACTAAAGCACCAAGTGCAGAAGAAAGAGATCACTGAGTTTGGGATGGAGGGTTGATGGAAGAGGGTTTTCTAATACCTTTCACTGGATGGGTTCAGGGAGGGGTTTAAGTTACATCAGCTTTCAACATCTTACAATAGTGTGACTAAGCAGGGGATAGCAGGATTATATGGTGACACAAAGACTGCTGAAGCAGACCAACTTTTCAGCTAACGGGGGAAGCACAGCTGGTATGTTTTTGGGAACTATAGTTTGTACCTGCAGCATGCTGCTTACTGCCATATTCTGATATTCATGATGAACATCAAGTGTGAGCTCAACAACATGGAGAGTTCATGACCACTGGAGACTTACACAATCAAGCGTGTCAGAGAGAAAAATATGGCTGAGCTGTGTAGCTTGCTTTCTGTGTTAGGAAAGAGGAAACTGGTGTGTAATAAACTGTACCAGCTACAACAACACACACAGTAATATTACTGATTTTCATCAGATATGGCAAGCAAAGCAGATTCCTGCGAGTAAAGTAAACGAAGTGTAATATTCCAGTCCTTGTGTAACACAATACATCATTTTTATACTCCACCCGAAACCAAATGTGTTTTATTCACTGCATAAAGAGAACACTTCCTCTCAACGCTCCAGGCCAAGGCTATATTTAGATTAAGGGGCACTGCCATGACTCCCTAGGGTCCCGTCTTGCACCGGGTTGGTAACAAAAACATCTGGCAATTCAGAGTCAGTTTGTCATGTATGAAGCAGGAGGTGAGCAGGTACCGGCTGGCAATAAGCTCATTGTTAAAGTTTGATGGGAGCTAACCAGAGTAAAACTCAACAGTGATGTGACTGACTGCAGAGGATCAGAGGCTGGTGATGAGTAAGGAACACAGCCAGACTGTCTGTACTCAAAATGGGGAATGAATATGATGTGGATAGAAGTGGTGAGATAGTTGCTCGGTGAAGAGGACAATAAGCCATGCATGAGGAGGGGAACTTTTGCTGTCTTTAAAGAAGCAATGTCGGTGTGACGATGCAGCCAGCGATCAATCAGAGCCACTGCTCGATGCATGGAAGCCTTATCTGATGCTCTGATGCAGGCTGATATGGGCCATGAATTATGAAACTAATAAATCTGAGGCTGTTGGGCTCTGAGTCTTCTGCTGCTTATTGAGGGGTAGGGTGGTCTTTTCAATGGAAAAATTAGTAATATCAAGCAGCTCCTTCTACAAGCCTGCAGAGTGCATTCCTCTCCTTCTCAGAAATATGCAAATGAAAATGGAATTAAAACCTACTGGGGTGCATTAGGGGTTCCCTAATGGTTGGAAAAAAACGCTTTATAACTCTGTTTGACTGCATAAAGTGTTTTATTTTCTATTTAACGACTACTCTCTAATTCTGTAAGATAAGTATTTCCAAGTTCATTACTGAGATAGACCACTGCAATCATCCCTTTAAAGCAGGCTGCAGGCTAAAGTTGCACAAAACATTAATTCTAAATATATCTTAAGATACTGTGGTAAAATGTTTTTTAATTAATGATATCAGATTTGGGCAAAGTGCCACTGCACAGTTGCACTTTTCTTTTCTATTACAGAGGGTGACCACAGGAATTTTAATGTTTCACAATTACAGAATTTTCAATTATTACAGCAACAATTGTGACATACAAATGAAGACAATAAACTGCACTAATGCATGGCCAGTAAGTTCTCTTACACTAGCTATGTGAATTTGTGCCTATAATGTTAGGATTGTTGGAATAATCATGTCTGTATTGTACTTACTCACGCACAATTGAAGGAAATGGCATTTAAATGTCTTATATCTGGAACTTGATATAATGCGATAATGATGCAACTGTGGCATCTTTCAAACACAACTAAAGGCTTCAGTGGTAACTGCTGCTAACTGAGTCACTTTGAAAATGTGAATTTCACACTCAGCGTCTCTGATTATAATAAAATGATTAAATATTATATACCATGCTCTTTGTGAAATAAAAGTATGACACTTTTAATCTAAGGATAAAATAACATAAGATGTCTAGTTAAAGGGGAGATTTTTCTCGTTGTTTGACATATTGGCTGAGAGTCTGTATGTCTATAAAATATCTGTGATATTACAAATCACAACAAATGTTATTTGGTTTCCCTGCACTCCACGGCGACCTCTACAGTGACAAGCTGTTAGAGAGTCATTAAGATAATACAAACATTATCCATGAGCCATTACTATGATTGTCTGGCAGGACTGCTGTCCCCGCCTCCTCCTCTCTTGCCAGAAACAACGGATGCTAAACCAGAAATGTATGCTGCTACATGAGACCATATATATAGTAGAATAACATAACATCTCTGACAGAAAATTCCACCCCACAGCTAGACAAATGTTCTTTTCTTAATATCATCCCTTTTAACCAGGTTTATCTTCTGGTCAAATCTACAGCCTGATCCCAAAAATATCCATTATGAGTGGATGTCAGTCTTCTCTAACCTGTCTTGGTGTACAGCACCAGAACATTGGTTCTCGTCCTGAGCAGCTTCTTGAAGTCTTTGTGGTCGCTGACTTTCTCTATGAGAGGAGACACCTTCACTGCCTCCAGCACCGGCAGCAGCCACACCTGGTGAAACAAATACAAACCCAACTGTTACCAAATCAGTCATGTGATGATGCCAACACATAGCAACAGGGCTGTTTATCAAGCAAAATGTGTCCATGGCACCGAGCCAAGTACTGAAAGCTGGCATCGAATATCTGGTCAGATTCGTATACTTTACTTTGATCACATAGTGCCAGATTTAAACCACAAGTATGCCAATTTTAGAGTCTATTACCTAGCCAATGTTACCCCAGTAAATACTACTGGCCAGACTTTTGTTTAAAAAGACCAAAAGTTCCACTTGTACACAAGAAATATAAAAATCTAATGCACAGATTGCCATGAAATTGTGTTCTCAGTTTCTATTTAAACTGTGAACTTTACTCTAGTGCCTTCCTCAGGACAAGCTTTAGTTCATACTGTTGGTTGTAATAAACCTTTAGGGGCCACTGCCAGGGTTTGAACTTTAAGACTAGTTATACAATTAATGTGGCAAACTATGTGACAAATAAATATATCAGTATCAGTTTGATATCAGTGAAACGAGTTTGATGCAGAGCTACAATCTTATTACACTGCAGCAGTCCATAGCACTCCGAATCAGAATGTCATTGTGGCAGCGGGGACCGAGGGCTCTGGTCGCTTGTCTCATCTCTTTGCTGTGACTCAAACAAAATCAACAGTTTTAACTTGATATTTACACAGAAGTGGAAAGCTATGAGAGCTTCAACACTGCATTCATATAACTTCTGATTTCTTTTCAACTACCATGGCACAAACAAGACAGGATGTTGCCTCCAATATCCACCTGTACTAAAGGTGGCTTCAAAGTAAGCAACAGGTGGGTACATCTGCATCATTAGTCTGAATGGCTCCTTCCACTTTCCAACTACTGGCTAACGGTGTGAAACACCTAATATGGGAAACAAAGCCCATATTGAGAGGCTTGCACTTTAATCAAAGACGACTAAGTAAAAAAATAAATAAACAAGACAGATTACACTCAAGCCATATGAAGTTAACTCCATGCATTCTAATCGTCTCTGTGCCATCACCATTCATTAAAAAGCCCTTCCTTGCTGCCTACGGAGAACTAAATTAGACACCAAAGATTGTCTGCGCGCTCAGCAGATCCTGCCTGATGAGTGATATCACCTGTAATGAAAACAAGCAGCTGTCATGCTCATTTCCTAATTTTAATTCCCAACTGGATGCTCTTCTGAGGGGAGTCTGATGGGAATCTTAAAACACTACAAGTTTGCACATCAGTAAATTTCAAAATGAACACAGAGAAGCCAAAGGGCTTAGAAAAGGATGAACAGACAACTTAAGTGCCCAGTTCCGTATATAAAATACTATATATTTGAGGCCAATTATCAGTCTTTCTAAGTATTATTTCTGTTGACCTGTTTTTGTCACTTGAAGTCAGTGCATGAGTCTGATTAGGATGATGTGACGACAAGATAAACACAAGTTGTGTCAGTGCTCTGTTTGCGAAGGGAGGGCTAATTAGAGGCTGGCTAGGTGACACCTGTCTGCATAGGTGGGCATTCAGTGGTTATGAGGGCGAGCAGCTGGGGAATAGATTAGGAAGAGATGAGAAGAGATGGCAGGCTGTCTTACTTATCCAAGTGAGACAGGAAACGTGACGCCTGATGGCCGCCTGGAAGGATTAAAATGATGCAAACTGAACAGGATTCTTACTTAATCTCTCAGTCTCTCCCAAAAAATTGAAACATGTACTACAATTATCCTTCTGGTACAAATAATGACAAGTTAAAGTGGCAACAGCGATCCAGCCTTAAAATGGTGCCTTTGGTATATAATACTGATGGGGAAGTGAAAATATAATGTGGTACAATACAGATAAGTGATGAGGTGCATCATGGAGCTGAAACATGGATCCCAATATCGACTAAATTATATTGTTCATCATCACTTATACGAAAGATGGGACAATAACATATATTTACATAAACATGACTTTATTCTGGGCCAGATATGTAGGTTTCTCTGAGGATGCTTAAAGGAATACTCTACTAAAAATGTTCTGATTATCAAATAGTCTTGATGCTTGAAAGGTGGCTCTGAAAAGTGTCTAACTTTACAAAGGAACCCAATAGTGACCCAGAGTCACAGAAAAAAAACATATAAAAATAATCTCAAACCACTCCAGCAGTATGATCCACTTGTCTACCATTGATCTATCCATTTTCAGTATGTGTATCCATTATTAAAATTTATATCCATTATTAAAATTTTCAATGGACATTTTGACTTTGTTTTTGACATTGTTTTTTTGGTGTGACTCGCCTTTGAAATCCATTACAACTGCTGTAAATAATCCAACAGGCATACTGCTGCCATTTTCTGCGAAGGATCAAGTTACACAATTCAGCCTTTCAGGTGGTATGTTTTTGATACTCCAGAGACAGATTTTCAGTGTTGTCGTCCTAATTTGGGTTTTGTGGGCAACAAAGTGACTGGAAATCGTTAGTCCAAGCAAGTTTATCCATTTACTCTTTCTCTTAATGAAGACATTTTCCTCACAGGATTATTTAGTTTAACATAGAGGAGGATCTGCTTGCAAAAGAGCTGACTTATTTTTGTAAAATGCTGTTTTTGCACAAATCATGCCTATGGAGAGATTGACAGGGAGTATTCTACTGTCACAATCTCGTATTGAAGTATTGATAGGGTTTTGACCCGTAAACCGTGGATTGCATACAGTATCAAACAGATTGTGAGCTGACTACTGGTCATGCATGAATCTGAAAAACAGCCACAGGTAATTACTTGAATTTGTAAACCATTGATGTATTATAAGGACTGGATACTGGACCCAAAGATGGTACCTATTCAATCCAGTATTGCTCGTATGGCACATACGCCAAAACAGTTTCTAGCTTCCGGGTTTACATCGGGGGGGCGCAGTAGTGTTTCTCCCACTCGCCCCGCCTGCGAGTTCCCACTCGGCCCATAGATGTCACAGACTTTTAAATCGCTCTTCTTGGCTCGAGGAAAGTTTTACAAATATAAAACCTCCATGGACCAAAAATTCATAACAGAAAGAGTCATAATTGACCTTGTTTGCAGTTCGAGGTGTCCTGTCAACAGTTTTACAGGCATCTCTTTTATAGTGGTGGTCTATGGGGGAAATGCTTTTTGGGTTGCAGAATTTTTCGCTGCAATACCACATATTTAAGTACTTCCTGTAGCATGAAATATACCGGCTGATACCTACACCTACAGTCGAGGTAGCTGAACACAACACTGATGCTTTTGTCAAGCCAACACTGCTGAGATATGATGTGATTCTTTCACCAACTGAGGCGTGCGTCATCTTTCAGTGACAGATGTACAATAACAGAAATAACTCGACTGTGCTGACAGTTTCCCCACAGAGCATAAGTGACAGGTCCATTCAGAAGCAGCATTACTGCACTGCTGACAATTTAAGCTGGAGTTTTATTACAATGAAGCACACGCACAAAGGCAACTAAAGTGGAAAACATGAATGCAGCAGAGCAGTGTTATTTAGAGTGCATTCAGATGATATGAAGAGTGGAAGTTACCAAAATTAAATGATAATAAAAATTGTGATGGGAATCCGATTTATTTTCATGGTCTCTGAATTATCTGTTATGTGTCGGTGCTCCCTTCTTTTCTGGGGCTGCTCGTCTTGTACAATAAACGGCAATTTTTCAACTTGAACTGCAAATGATAAATGCGAAGAAAGATAAACTACAGAGCACGACTCCATTTTTATCAGATCACAGCAGTCTTAATCAAAACCACTTGTCTAGCTATCT
The DNA here is from genome assembly GCA_008360985.2 of Macquaria ambigua. NCBI lineage: Eukaryota > Metazoa > Chordata > Actinopteri > Centrarchiformes > Percichthyidae > Macquaria > Macquaria ambigua. The sequence continues at coordinate 122,480 of VMKM01000625.1, read as the reverse complement.
CCCAATAGTTCAGTTCACATGCAATTTCATCACATCACATTAAGGAGACGACATGACTCATAACTTTGAGCCCATGACATATACGTAACAATTTTTGTAGAATAAAATCTTTTGAAAATGTAAGTTTTGTGCTTCTTTTCCCAAAAAAGAAATCTGACTATATTAAACAAAATATAAAAACAACCACCTCTTTTAAGTAAATTTATGTCACTGATGAATATTTGTTCAAAACCTCACATTCAGTGCTATTTATAGGTTGCAGCTCTGGGGCCTCATTGTATATTGTAAATTCATGAAACCTGCATAATGGCTCAAAATGGAGTGGAGGGAGCACGATGGATTCAGAAATGAGCATACTCCTGGATTCAGTCTTTCACTTAGTGATGGTAATGAATGTCTGTTTCTATGGATTCAAGAAAAAAAAAAAAAAAAAGAGTTCACTGTGCCCTCTTCATTAAAAAAAAAAAAAAGTGCACTTTAATTCTCACATCCAATAGGCCCACTGACTTTCACAGTAGAATCTAGGATGATAGCGTCTGGGTGAAATGCATATGCAGCTTTATGTATAACAATGGGGGCACGATGATCTATTTTTTTCCTTGCATTTCTAATAACTGACCCACATTACCATGACTAAGTGGGATGCCAAACCCATGAATATGTGCATGGTCTCCGACACTGTATCCATCAGGCACTCTCCAGTCTACCGTGGTCCATTATAAAGACCTGATGGGTAAGCAAGCAGCATTAGAACCTGCCTTAACTGGAACACAAGACGCAGCTACAACCTGTAAGCAGCACATGATCTGAAATTAATATTTTACACTGAGTTGCAACTAATGATTATTTTCTACTGATCAATTAATTGATTTTTTGTGTGTGTGTGTGTGTGTGTGTGTGTGTGTGTGTGTGTGTTTGGCTCCACATAAAAAAAGAACAAATGGCCATTAAAAGTTACCATGCCCAAAGTGATGTCCTTAAATTGTCTGATTAACGGTCAAACAATGAAAAGGAATTCATTTTCCAATGTTCCAATGAGATGAAATGGAAAACAAATTCCTCATATAAGAAGCTGTAGTTTGAGCCCATTACTTGATTAATCACTTAACCCTCTGTACCCTAGGCTGTTTTTCCGTGGTTTATTTACGGGCTTTTGGCATATGGTCACAACATTCCTTAGCTAGACATGTGAGAAATGCAAATATATCTGTATATGAACATAGAGGAGAGTGTCAGTGTTCCAGCTATATAAGAACCATGTTGATGGGACATTCCAAGCCTTTATTTATTTAAAAAGCTAATTTAATAGATTGTTTTTATATTGGTATTAACATGAGAAAGTAAAACTTTCTCATATTAATACCAACTTGAAAATACACTTCCCATCATGTGATAAAAACAGGAAATGAAACCACAGAGTAAGATACAAAATGTCAACTGGGTACTAAGGATTGAACACGTCAGTAAAACTGTCACTGATCAAAGGATAAGGCTGGTAATATTCTATTTTCTTTTTAAATTGTCAAACAAATCCCATGAAAAGACCAACACCAAAAATAAATGTTCAATCAATTCCTTAACTACATTGCTTGGTTTATTTTAATATCATTCCATCCAAAAGTAATAGTAAACACGTCTCAATCATGGGTAATAATCTCCAAATAATTTCACTCTCAAAAGAATTGAAGCATGTCAACGGGTTACTAAAATCCATTGTATAAAGATGTATAGAATGAATATTGTTCAGTTAGATGTTATAGAGTAGAGTTTTAGCTTTGCAAAGCCCTGTTGACTTGAGGACAACAATTTTGCTTCACTGACCTCTGCCCTCTGTCTCAGCTGGCAGGTGACTGATGGAGAGAAACCCCACCAATGACTACCAATCACTGAGCCGTGTACCACAATAGCTCTGGAGGCACCCTTCACTCTGCCAAGACTGTGAGAGGCATTATAATGGTACTGCGCTCCTACCTTCCCCAACACTGTCCTTCTCCATTATCACTACCTGCTCCACACACACACACTACAGAGGGACAGCCTCATTGGTAGAAAGCAGATCGATGGAGATGAGATACAAGGAGAGCAGCGTGATTTGGTGTAACACACACAAACTAATTTTTCACAGTTACACAGGTAACAGGCTGCATCAGGAATGCTAAATAAGAAAGAGGAACACAAAGCATAAAAAGAAAAGATTTTCTATACCTCAGTATACTACAGCTGTGAATCACTGGCTTAGCAGCAGTTCTATTCGTCAAGCAGGTAATTGCAATAATTGCAGGGTTATTTTATTAGACTGCATTCGTTTTAGCTATGTCTACCTACTAAACTGGGTGTATACACTGATACTGATATATCTGTGATAAGCCAGTATGCCAGTATGTTGGTCAGGCTCACAACATTAAAAGGTAAGAGTTAACTAACAATGACCCTGTCAGACCCACAGTGTCGCAACCGTGCTCAAAAACCTGGACTCTGCTCAAATGCCACAAAAGCTGCCAGCTCTCACTGATGGCGGCCACAAGACAACAGCTTAAATGTCAATTGGCACGTGCCAAGCGTGACCTTTAAGAAAAATCCATTCTCGTAATTGTAATCTACCTGAAATTCTTTGAGTTAAACTTGCATTTTATGATTACATGACTCAGTGCAGAACAAATTCAGACTCTGAGGAAATCCATCAGTGGTTTATACGACGACCGTCCTTATCTGCCATAAAGGTATGTCCCGTCACGTTGATGTAAAAAATGTGGCAGTTCCTAAGCAGCAGGTGCCCAGCCCCTGCCTGCGAGCCCACACCCTCCATCTGCTGTGACAAATCTGCTTAATAAATGGCATCCGGTTCTAGGGGCAGTACTGAATCAGCACAAATCACACCAGTGTTTGTCAAGCACTTGCCTTGAGTTTCGCCTGACTAATGAGCCAGTCAGGTGCGCCTTGGTGTGTGTGGACTGGCTGATTGTAGCAGCATCCGATAACACACACAGAGCGCTGATTTAGAGGCTTCTTAGCTCTCAAATGAGCAGAGGAGCAATCAATTAGCAGCTTTAACAACTATCACGTTTCAGCTATCAGCAATTGGAAGTCAGGGGAGAGGCTCGGCCTACTAACATGCTACCAAGCCGCTGTTGTGGGATAAGACTGGTTATCGAACGTCAATACTTTTTTAGTACTGATGGAAATGTGTCCGCAGAAATGGCGTATGATAAAAGGGTCAAGTACTGAAAGATGGCATTGTATGTCTAGTCAGATTCATAGTTTAGTTTACTTTTTCTTCAGTCAGATATTTGCTGGTTTAAATCATAATTTTGCTCATTATGGACTATGGTACAACTGCTTGAGTTTAAACAACATTTAACATTTGAGAAGTTTGACTTCTTTTGTTAAATAAAAGATGATTTCAAAATGATTGCTCATTACTAAGCACATTATCAACTTTTGAGGATCATTATCAGGAATGATAATTGTATACAGTAGATCAATTTTGGGGGAATTCAACACTTTATCCTGTTTACTGAGAGTCACACAAGCTCATGGATGCTCTATGTAGAAGTCAAGTGCAACTGTCTCTTTTCTGTTATATTTTTGAAGATGTTTGGATGGATGATTTTCTGTGTTTCTGTGTGCAGTTAGTTTGATGGTAATCCTGAGTGTTGAGATTGGCCTAGTTTAGCTCGTACTGCATTTCTGTGGGCCCAGCAAGCAAAGTATTTAATACATTCTATGTGTTAATGTTAACAAGTTTTGGCTTTCTGCCACTGTGGTCTTGGATGGATGTGCTGTAAGAAGCCAGTGGATCTGTTGTTGGACATAATCTAATTTCTTTGTTAATACTGACACAAGTTGACTTAAATATGTGAAATATAACATGTAATTTGGTTAGACTAGCCATTTGTCATTTGAAAAGTATTTCATATCCTCTGAGATGTGTTATTATTAATTACGTTGACATTTAGTAAAGCTAAGCTAGGCAACTTTCACCACTAGTAGAGCTGAAAAGATGAATTGATAAATTGATCAGATTATTGTCAGAAAATGAATTGTGAACAATTTTGATGATTGATTAACCATTTTAGTCATTCATCAAACAAAAATGGCAAACTTTCACTCATTCATTCAAAGATTGTTTTTCTATATTATGTTAAACTGATAATCTTTGGGTTTTGGACTGTTGGTCGGACAAAATTTGAAGACGGCAGCTTTGGCTCGGGGGAACTGTGATGGGCATTTTTTGCTATGTCTGACATTTTAGAAACTAAACAATAAATCAGTAACTTGACTATCAAAAGAAATAATCAACACATTAATCAATAATAAAAATAAGTTGCAGCCCTTAATACTAGCATACCTACAAACTGCAAACAGACATGAAAACGGCATACATCAGTCCACCAGTCAAGTAGAAAAAAAAAAAAGTTAAATTTACCAAAAACCAAACCATCTCTTACAGAAATCAGGAATTAAACTATTATTTTTTGTATTAACAAAAGAAGCAGACACTGGTGGACCTTTGTTTAAGTGTGATTATGACGGTGTGTGTATGTGCACAGTGTCTGAAACACCTGCTGAATGCCAGTAAAATCTGTTTTTGGGGAACAAATCAATAAGTGCCACTCAACCCATGGCTGCTAACCTAAATGTCACTGAAAACGGGTACAGTCACACATATTAATTATTCTGGCCTGGTAAAAAAAAAAAAAACCCAATATCATTGACAGGGAGACAACATTTTGAGTCTACAAGCCATGGGCAAGTGAACCAAATACTTCATTTTGAGAGTGTGTGTGTGTGTGTGTGTGTGTGTGTGGAGGGAGGTTGGATTAAATTGTTTTGACAGGCAGGCCTCTACCACACAGACAGCTGCCCTCTAACAAAGTGCTGCAGTGTTTTTTTGTGGAATGACCTCCATACACCTCACAGTGCTACCCACTGTACCAGTACACACACACACACACACACACACACACACACACACACACACACACACACACACACACAACACACACACACACACACACACACCAAACATGCACTCGCTCATAGTCAACAAAGGTGAGTGGTGAGTGATAAGTAGGGCTGGGCGATATAGCTGAAAAACGTATCATGATAAAATGTTTAATTTCAGTCGATATCAGTAATTATTGATCATTTTTAATGACCTATTTTTAATATAGACCAGGCGAGCTGACATGTCCTTTTTTATTTTTTATTTTCTCACTCCACGCTGTTTCTGTCGTTGTCTGTTAAATGATTGGCTGTTTGCGTGTCACTCATAACAGCTCCATTATTTAGGAATATGATAGGCAGTTTATGGACCAGGGCGTATTCATTATGTGCTTTCATGGCGGTCTGCATTTAATGCATTTAGGTGAAACTATAGAACATTCTATCAAACACTTTTCTTGTTGCTATTGATGAAGTGTCTATGGCCGGTACAAATCGCTATCGTTTTATTGCCCGGGCCTAGTGATAAGAACAAAATGAGTCACAGTATTATATCAATATTGATATGTCATGATGATTAGGGCTGCAGCCAATATTTATTTTTCATCATCGATTAAATTGTCAGTTGTTTTTTTCAGTTCATCTATTAAACATTTGGTCGATAAAACGTTTAAAAATAGTGAAAAGTGTCAATCACAATATCCTAGAGCCCAAGGTGACATCTTAAAATTGCTTTGCTTAAATTGTTTTTTTTCTGACCAAAAGGTATTTCTTTTACAATGAAATAAAATAGCAAACCCTCACATCAAGAAGTTGTAATCTAGCACTGTTTGGCATTTATTTGCTTTGAAAATGACTGAAATTATGAAAATGTTCAGTTTTGGTTCATAGTCTAATTTAATCAAATCAAATAAATCAACTAATTGTTTCAAAACTTGTCACAATCTTCCCTTGAGTATTCAGATTCTTATGCTACAAACTTCAATTCATTTCACATTCATTTACAGGACCAAAATAGAGAATTTTCAAGTTCTAAATATATCTTACGGTGTGACAGATTTCAGTGAAATTCAAACAACCAAAGAGCAGGTAAGAGACTTCAGACAGTCATTGACCGTAAAGGATTAACAACCAAATATTAAACAGGATGACATTACTTAAGGTTATGTTATCTTGTCCAATTCATTTTGGTCCCCTAAAATTGGGATACGATTGGGGTACGAGGGCTTCAAATGTCTTTGAACTGTCTTATTTTCCTGATTTTATGCGACTTCAATTTTTCTTAGAACTGTCTTTTATTTCCTTTAAATGTTTTTATCTTGTAGTGGCATCTGCTTTCTTGATTTTATGACTTGAATGTTTTATTTTGCTGTCCTTGTAAAGCACTTTGTAACGTGGATTTTGAAAAGTGCTCTATAAATAAAAGATTATTATATTATAAGATTATTACAATTCCTAAAACACCCATCTGTTGCGGATGTAAACACTGCCGAATTAAAGCTACGAGTCAGCACTTTAACCTCATAGTCACGGTTTCATTTCAGATCCAGTGAGCTGTGGCTGGCACAGTACCAAAATATGAAATAGTGTCACTGTCCAAATGCATACAGAGTGCACTGCACATACACACCCAAACTTGTTTGCAAAGGCAGCTGCTCAACAGGAAGCAAAGCAGGATAAGGTCTGTATCAGTATTAAACAGCCTACAGTGGCATGAATGTGAAACTATTTAAATTGTTTAGAGGACCATACCAGTGTGTTTGCAGGTTTTAGCTCCCTCCCTCACTACAAATCATGCATACTTTGTATATTTGCAGACCATTTTCATTTTAGATTTTTTGATGTATTTTTCCTGTGGTTCCAGGTTGCCATTGTTTTCCATTTATTTCTGTACAGTATAACTAGAAGTCTCACAGTGAACATGCGGTCTGCATTCGTTTTTGCTAGCCTAAATGTTACATTAACGTTTCATGGTCAAAGTGACAAATGATTAGAAAAGTCTGCACTGTGTTGCCACACAACAATAATGTAACCCTGACAAAAAAATGAATACTGACTGGATGCTCACTGTGATAGATTGCATGACGTCAAGACAATTTCAAGAGTCTGCTAATTGATTTTCATAACGTATTAAAATGAATGAGACCCACAGTTTCAACAAAATTGAACATTATAACCTTCACGAAGGAAGGATTTATTGCAGGCATTAGTTTTAGCTAGGTGCACCTAATAAACTGGCAACTGAGCGTATGTCAAGACTTTAAACTTATTCTTATCACTAAAGCTCTTGTATGAAATTGTGCTCTACAAATACACTTGAACGTGAACTACTATTCTTCTTGGAAGAAGGCTGATGGATGCAGTCGAAAGCTCCAGGAATAGCTACATACGTGGACCTTGTGTGAATATTTACCATAGACTTGGTCCTTTAGGTCATTCATCAAGCAAAAATACCAAACATTAGCTGTGTGAATTAAATATTTTGGGGGTTTGGACGCCTTAGACTGGATTGTGATGGGCATTACCACTATTTTCTGACATTTTACAGGATAAACATTAGATTAGATTAAGAGGTAATAAAATTAATTGTTGTCTGCAGCCCTACTCTAGACCATATTGAGCAAGCCAGCAACTATTTTCATTCAGTTAAGATTAGTTTATTCTGCCTAACCACAGTCACATGACGTGGAAGGATAATGTACTGAATCCAAAGGGCACTTCTGTTAAACACAGATATACAGTTAGCTAGCTCACACCCACCTGTGAGTGGCCAACACATTTGTGCAAGTCGGAAAGTTATGAACTTTCAATTCCCTTTACAAACTCAGATGACTGGACAGATGAGTTTCTGTGAGTCCTGCTGTGTTGATAATAATAGCCTAACGTACCGCATGAATGAAACTAAAAACATGAAAGTGTAGGCTAGAGAGAAAGGTAAGTTAGCTCGTCAGGTCTGGTTCTCAGGAGTTCACCGTTTGAACAGGACCTTGGTTAATATGGCTCAGACTCATGGGAGGAACCCCGTGTAACGTTACGTTACACAGGCGACCGTTGGCCAGAAAACCGCTCTGTGTAGGCAGTTATGCCACAGAAGTAAATCCAGTTATTTTACCTGCGCCACAGAAACCGCAGTCCAACCACATTATTATTATCTGATTAAATCTGAGCACCAAGTTCAGTCAAGGGCTGTCAACTTTACCTCCTGCACGGACAGGCTAGGAGACGCGGTGAAGAGCAATTTGGGATTTTTCTTTTTCCTCCTTAACGGACACAAACAAGCTCCGCCGCGCGCGGGACTGTCACAGAAAACCGCTGCAGTTTACACGACACACAGAAGAGGCTCGTTAACACTCACCAGCAACACCAACATGAACATGAACATTTTCGCCTCTCTCATCCGACTCCCGCAGCGGTTCCGAGAGGCCATGATGCCGTTGCCACGTCTGGATACGCAGGCGCAATCGTTTTTCCACGGATTCTTGGGCCCGGCGCAAGGCTCCTTGGGTAATGTAGTTTTGAGGAATAATCGGTGGGAGGCGTTGCACCTGCCGCCTGAAACCAGCCTCCAACCAACCAGATACCCCTTTCATGTTATTTGGAAAGCAATGAGTGTAAGTACTATAGTCTACATGGTTTTGTTTTTATCAGCATAATGCAGCCATATTGCAAGACAGTTAATTACACAAGAGGGTAATTAGTAAATTGGCTTGTGATTGAATGACTCTTAATTAGCTCTTTATCAATTCGACTTCCGCTCCTTTAGGAAATTTGGTTTGATTATATAATGTGCCCCACAGCATCTGATTTATGCGGTGCTTGGACCAATACGCCTATAAAAAAAGTAAATGCATAGAAACAGAATTCAAAGTAAACACAAAAATTGAAAAGAAAATGATTTTACAACATATTCTACCATGTAGGCCTACAGAAGTACGGTAAATAAAGTCGCCCTTTAAATCTTCACATTTAAAAAGGGTGGGAAGAATACAGTAGAATAGAATAGAATAGAATGGAACATTCACTTAAATTAACCATATTTTTCAGTTCAGTTTGCCCATCAGATGTTGTTGTACTGTATCAAACTGAGGTATAAAGAAAGAAAACAGCATAAGTTCTGAATGGAGTTTGGTTTGATTGTTTCCTCGTCACCGTCTCTATAAGACACGCCCACCTGTTTGTATCCTGCATCATGCCAGTCATTGATAGAACAGAATAGAATAGAATAGACGTGGGGGTTTGTTTGTGCTGTACCAAAATGGTGTAGCCCACAGCTGCATAAATGAATGTTTTTTTGAATGGAGTTTGGTTTAGAAATAGAAAACGTGGAGCATTCACTTAAATTAACCTTATTTTTCAGTTCAGTTTGCCCATCAGGTTTAATTGCACAATATGAAGTATAAAGAGTATAAACAGCACAATTTAATTTTATGAATGGGGGTTGGACTGTGCTATTTCCCTCAGCCTACACCTGGCTGATAGAATAGAATAGAAATGACTTTGGTCCAGACTATAACCATCACTTGTATGTGTTCACTGTTTGAGTTTCACTGTCTACTTTGGACAAAACAGCAAAGCAGCAAAGAAAACACTTAGATGCCCAGTGGAGTTATATTGCCAGGTTACCCCCGCACACATACACACAGCAGGTAGCCTACTGTGGAGTCCCAGACAACAACATGTAGGGCAAACCTTTCCCAGAAGCCCTTCTGTCTCTCTCAGGTCCACGCTGTGATTCAGTCCTGTCTGCTTTTGCTCCGGACGGACGTTGTTGCGACACTCTTCCAGCTCTCCGGGGGTGTCCATGCGTACTTCCTCCCTACTGCGCTTGCAAATCGGCCCCATCTTTGCTTACTAGCACCCCCGCCCCTCGCACCCCCCACCCCCCCAACCCGTGGTATCGTCCGACGCTCAAGGAGAGAGAGAGCGCAGTTGTTGGCTGCAGGTCGCTCGGAGAGGGACGCACACAGCGGCTGAGGACACAACACTAGAACCCATCTCTATTCTGTCTTTACTGCCTAGAGTGCGCGTCTGATTCTCTCCTCATCTCTGCCTGGCATTGTCATCAACTTGGGGAATAGGACAAACACCTTCGAAGGTAAAAGGAAAATCACTTTTTCTTTCTTTTCTGTGGCAAAATACCTGAAATGACTGATACAAAAGCACTTTTTAGGTGTGTTGTGCACCAGTTTCCAGCTTGTATTCTGCTTTACATTTGCAGTTACAGGCGAAATGGATGTAGCTCGACTTTGACTGAGGTGCTGGATTTTTATACTGGAGACAAAATCAACACAATAGCCTGCTTTAGCTTGAATAACCTGCCTAGATAAAATAAGACAAAATCATCCTCCATCACTAATGGATTGCCTGCTCGTAAGCTTTGCCGTGGGGTCCGTTTTTCTCTGGACCATTTTTCTCTCAGAGCAGGGTTTGGGCAATTTTGCGTTTTTTAAATTCTAAATGTCAAAACACTTTTCTGCGCTTTTGCCCACTTTGACTGTTTCAGGCGAGGTGATTTGTCCGTTGATAGCATGTGTTATTCAGAGCAGTTAGCAGTCCCTTTATGCCACGCCAGTTTTACTTTCCACTCACGTTTCATCCCAGGATCAGAGCAGCATTTGTGGGCTGCAGGAGCTGCCTGTGCCTGCCACATTAGCACCGTCTCAAACTTACTTTGTGCTGCACGCTGCACTGTAATCCCGATCCAGACGAGATGTGAACTTTAAAGATAATCTTCAGGGGAAACTTCATTGATAGTGGATTGTCTAAGTGTTTTGCGTCTCAATTGCATTTTTTTCCTCAAATTGTCTATATTCAAACGTGGTAACCTAATTCGGGTCACAAATATGTGGTGTAAAATTGACCGTGTTGTTGTCCTTTTTCCAACTTTGCTGGTGTATTTTGTCATCCGACTTAGAACTGCCCATAATGACCCTTATTGCTTATCAATTCCAATTAACAAATTGGCTTTTACGCGCCGAATGCGCAGCCTTTGCGCAATGCCGAGTGTTTTACGTTGTTTTATTCTTTCCAAATCCCAGCAAACGCTCGTGGGTCTAATTCTGCATGAAAACACTCAAAATCAGCTCAGAAAGTCATTATTCATGAGCTTGTCACTTGGATGAATTGCTTCTCCATTTCTCCCCGATACATACAGACATTCCAGATCTGTTTTATTTTATATTCTAAAGAGGGAGAAGTGTACAGCAGAAGGCTTCCCAGAGTGGGGATGTCGAGCAAAGAAATACAGAAGTGTAAAATAGGACATTTCCCTCTTGCATGTGTTTTAAGTTGATTATTCTGAAATGCATTGTTGGAGCGGGAGACGGGCTGTGTTGTTGCAGAGCAACAGAGGGCAGTGTTGAGCAGCACTGTACAGCTGTGATAACACCTTGCCAGGTGAAGTTTGCTGCATCATGTGCTGGACTATCTGCTGTGCTCTCCACAAGTGAACACAGGAACAGTTCTGCAGAGGAGCTTGTCTGTGCGCTGGAGCAAAATGAAAACATATAGGGACATTGCTTTAATGGATTATGGCTTGTGTGATTTCTTTTAATTTTTTGTTTTTTTGCCTCAGGTGATTAAATGTCAAGCACTTTTGAACAAGCTTATATCTGCAGGCGGTTTACCAGGAACAGTTTTCAGGGGCATTTAGTCCATAGCTGACATTTTTCAAGGTTTAAAATATCACATTCGCTTGACTAAATTAATCAAAACAACTTATTCACTTGAAAGCTATTTTCCATCACCAGTAACCACCACCACTGGGGCTTTTAGAAGCTTTTTTTTTTAGAGCTGCACTCTTTTTCTCATCTGTAATTTTATTGAGCCTCAGTGGTTCAGTGTCTTCAACAGCATAGACAAAGGACATTGTATTATTCATTAACACTCAAATGGCTCTCAAATGCATGGCTGGTTTGAGTTTAGGGAAACATGTCAGATTACATAATAAGTTTGTGTTGCAGTTAAGCTTTTTTTTTAAACCACTTTGCTTCTCTTTAAATGGAGAGAAATTATGTATATTGTTCTCCAGAAATCATTTGATAACTAGAATTATTGACCCAATTAAATATTCATTTTATTAGTTTGCTACAGGATTAATTATCTTTCAGTAGTAGTCAGTAGACTAATAATTGCACACAGTCATAGCACAGAATCCTGTTTTATTCAGTCCTGTTTCATATCTAAACAACCTCATTCTCCCTGTCTGGAATTCAAAACAGCAGTCGGCATAACTGTCATATAAATAACTTTTATTTTGTTCATTGATCAACACGTGTGAAAGTCCCATATCTCCCCCATCGTTTGATTGATATTCACATATTCTTACAGGTTTTGTCTGGTCCGCATGCTTGTCTTATGGATGATTAACGCTTTTGTTATATGAAGAGCTGTTTTAGTATCCTGGGTCAGTCCTTTCGAATGGAAAACAGGTTTTTATCTTTGATGAACTTATGAGGGCTCTTGACAGGTCCTGGTGGGGGGAACCAGACCAGCACAGCAAAAGAGATCCGAAACAAAACACAAACTGGATGAAGGCCCCCCCTCAACTGCTCTTAGACCACCTCTATGTTCACTTTACCCTTCTCTAGATTTCACTCTCTCCTTGATGTCCTTGTAGTTACAACCTGTGAAAGTGTTTTGTTTTTGATTATATGTAGAGGTCTGTATCTTTGTGGCATCTGATGTCGACATAAATAATTCATTTTCATTAGGAAATATGGTAGGTGTGGAGTAGATGAGCCAGCAGCCTCTTCATCAAATTTTTAATGATGCATATTTAAAGTGTGCCATGTGGGTTATTTCTGTTGTCGGGCACCATTTGAGAGGGGACAAACGGATATGAAAGTTTAATGTCTGGAGAACTTGATCCGTCCTCTTCATCCGATATTACCTCTCGAAGAAAAAAAAAAAGAGATGCCATGTTCAATATGGTCTGACCTCCACGATAGTCTGAGTGTTGATGTGTGTGTCTGTCTAAAGAGATAACAGACAGATACAGATAACAAATATGATTCAGTCTGATGATCTGAGGTAACACTGCTCATGCAGTTACCCTTCAGATATCTTCAGGTCTATAAAACTAGAAAATAAATTTCAAGGAAAAATAATATGTCTTGCCAGAGTTGGCAGACTGTTTTGTCATTTCAAAGTGCAGCTTTTCACCGACCAAAACCAAGGCGTAAAGTGGAAAGTGACAACTTCTACAGCATGACATTTCTGCTGTTAGTCTGTCATTCATCTGCTCAGCTTTTCATGCACGTAAAACAAGCACTCCAGGACATCTGTCGCGTCTCATATGAACCAGGGACCTGAGTTTATTTATGCACTGTAACACCTCAAGTTCTTTTTTTGAATCCCAACTTGAGAGCGGCCATGACAAAGATGCATTTCCACGCTTTAAAACCCAGGAAGGATGCTCTAAGAACTGCTGCGAGGCAGTGAGTGGCTTGCCGAGACGTGCTCTGCCGACCGTTGATCTTGATTTTGCTCCCTTTTTACACTCCCTGAGCCTGGTATGTGAAAGTGAAGCGGAGAGATTGTAGACTTTTAAAGTGGCCTTCTTGAGCAGGATTCACATGGTAATTAGGTCAGGGCACACTGAGGAAAAACAAAGCTGTCTGCATGCAGAGAGAGCAGAAAACATACCGCGCTGCTGTTGAGATGTTTCAAGGAGAGTGAAGAGACACACAGAGAGATGCTTCCTTAAAGTGGTTCTGTAGATTCAGAACACTGCGGCCACATTGGAGTGTCTGTTGCTCTCTGTTATGTAAATATAATGCCAATTTGAAATCACAGCTTCAGGTGCTGTGACTTGTGGTGGCAGCCCTGGCCTCAATATTCACCGTGGTCTTTATACCCAGAATACAAAGCTTTGCTGCCTTGTCACCTGAGTGTGATTATGCTGTCCCACAGTACTGACATAAATGTTGCCATTTTCCATTCAGGCACTCTCCGAGGCCTGATTGAGGTCCTGCGCCTGACTACTCCTCGTTTTATTTGAAATGAAATCATTCCTCAGCTATTTGATGACTTGTGCAGAAACATGCAAATTGTGGCTGCTTTTTTCAGGTTGATGTGAGCGTTCTGTGGCCAATTTTACTCTCAGAAACAAACTGTAGCTTGACAGATACACTTTGCTTCCATCGAACAGCCCCCTGATGAGAATCTGCCTTCGACTTTAGTTCAGTCTTTTGTTCATGATGAACTAGGTTTGAGGGAGAACGTGTACTTGTGATAACCAGACAGTTTGAGCCGTCAGCAGAGGGAGGTCAGCGGTCTGCACGGTGTAGTCTGAGCTGGTGGGTGGAAATGAATAATTCCACGATGTCTGTCTGGGTCCCCTCAGCCTCCCGGGATCTCATTGTTTCTGAATGCAGAGTGCACTTGCCGTGGCCTTCGCTCGCGGTGTCTGTGTGTTTGTAACCTAGCCTCTCTCTGCCTCAAGACACAACCTCGCCGTCTGTGAAATCCGATACGGCTGCAGCGTCTCTGCACTCTGTCTGCAACCCTGCTAATTAATGCTTGATGCGACCCAACAGTCTCAATTTGTTTCTGGAACGTTATCATCATTGTTTCCTGTGCTGTTATTACTGTACCTTTGCAAACAGGGTGAATAGAGATGAAAAGACAAAGCAGTCCGTCAAGCAGAAAAATGAGCTAGAGAGAAAAATGTTCCACCTAATAAGACATTTTTTTATGGTGTTTAATGTAGTTCTAAAACAATTATTTGATTAAATAAAAATATATAATATGGTAATAATGTATAATTGTAAATTTAATATCTTTGGTTTTGGACTGTCAGATAGAACAAACAATTTGAAGACGTCCCCTTGGTCTCTAGGAACTTGTGATGGACAATTTTTACTCTTTTCTGAGATTGTATAGACTGAACTATTAATCAGTTAATACAAAAAAACAAGCAATTGACAGATTAATCAATAATGAAAATAATTAATGGTTGCAGCCTTGGTTTAATGTAATTGCACATCATTCTCAAACGTGCACTGACTGCTTGAAAATCATCATGAGAATATAGAGTTACATAGTGTTTCTCCTCTGTTGGTAATTTGAAGGTTTTTAAACTGAAGGTGTTTTCCTTCAAGCATCAAACTATTCTGTGTTTTCCATCTTTTCACATGTTCTCATTGTTATCCCTCTTGGTATTAGGTGAGGTGTGTGTGTGTGTGTGTGTGTGTGTGAGTGTGTGTTGTGTGCAAGCATGCGCTCATACGTGCATGTGCGCATGCGTGCATGTCTGAGCAATTTGATTTTTCTCTTTGTATGCGTGCGAAGTGGACGTGAAGGCATGTGCCTTTTCTCTCCCGTCCCTCCTCTGTTCAGCCCCGGGAAGGTCTGAGCAGGGCGAGAATAAAAGGGGCGCAAGAGGAGGAGAAAGTGCTCCCACAGTTGATTTGGCCATTGTGGGGGGAGGAACACTATTCCCATTGATGCTCTGGACGCATGGCTGAAACCCCCAGAAGCTTTAGGAAGGGAGCTTATTCAAGGCTTGATGTGACCCGGAGGACTGGGTTGGAAGATGGGTGTTGAGCCCATTGTGGGGACGGTGGGAACATTGTCCCCGCTCCACTGCTTTAATACCACTCTGAACCACTGGCTCTGTAAGCTGGATGGGCTCTCAGGTTGTCTGTTTTTGCGTTACAAGACACTGGAGAGGTCTCATGAATTTTCAAAGTCCTCATAGAGATCTGAGAAGCACTTTGCTGGAAGCTCCCATCAGAGAATCTATTATGATTTTTAATTTAATTTAACTATTTAGTAGAGTTGAGCTGGGTTTTGTGTTAATATAATATCAATATCCTGTTAGGAGAGTTGATATCCTCTCGAATTTTGTCCTCATTAGAGCCAGTATTGGTCATTTGTTCAAGTTATTGAAACATATATTTATATGTTATAAACTTATATTTTATATATATTTACTTTTCTAACAACTGACCCCTTGCGTTTCTTTCAGCTGCAAATGAGGAAGTAGCATGATGCTGTTATAGCGCCACAAAAACTCTTAGGGAGGAGGTCAGCGTTATAGTCCCATCTCCCACCAACAGTCAACATTGGTTTCTTTTATCCGCAAATGCAATCCTTCCTTAAACTCAACCAAGTAGTTTTAGTTGTCTAAACTTAACCAGACTTTAACTACAGAGGTGGCAGATCAGAAAATGCTCATACGGGTCATTTTGGAAGGTCTGAACACCATTTTTCCACAACATAGTCCCTCATTTGGTGTTTCGATGATGGTGGTGGTGAAGAGCGCTGTCCGACAAGTTGCTGCAAAATCTTCCACAGCTGTTTAACTGAGTTGAGATCTGATGACTGTGAAGACCATAGCATAGATATGTGATCACTCATGGTCTGTATGGAAGCATTTGCATCCGTTATGTTTCTCCACTCATCTGGACAAACAAAATACCCTGATACATAGTTGTATATTAATTTAGCTATGATAAATTGGAAACAGTAGGCAGAAAGAAAAAAAAATATTTTTCTCAAACCTGACACCAGTAAAATGTTTGATTGCACAAAACAGACACAAATCATGTGGAGGGTGACAGAGGTCCTATTCTATTAAACATTTCTTTAATGTATGGTATATCTATCATATGCACTGTAGACATTTCAAGTAATAATATTCCATAAAACTACTGTGCAAAATGCACAAGTGTTGTTGAGTGCAGCCATTTGCTTTGAATCCTCGGCATTCCTCTCAAGAATCTCTGGGTTTCAGGTATTTTACTTTGAAAAGACCCATTGTGCTCTGCTTTAAGAAACCCTCCTAATGGAATAAGGCTCATTTTTACCCTGCTGTACCCTCTAAAATGGTTGTATCTCTTCCAAATGGAGTCACAGGGTGAGAGCTAAACTCCTTTCCTGAGTCTGTGCTCCGTGAAGTAATAGGTTTGCAGTAAGCCCTCCAAACAAGGCTTGGATTAGGACACACTGGCAACTCCTGTGGTATTATCTAGCAATGTATTTACACACTGACAGGAAAAAGAGTGACTTTGTAATATGTTTTACCAATTTTTCTATTGTGTTTGGGATTTGTTTTGGCATTGTAAGAGGCTGTCATGATTCAGTTTGTCATCTCAACAATACCAGCAGGTTTGGAGGCTATTAGCTAAAGCAGATCAGAGTTCCTGATGTGTTTACTTAAAGTTTTATTAGCATTGGTTTGTTTCCAGTATCAGACTTTGATTAACTGCCTCTGATAGGGCGTATAACTGGCTCATTAGGGAGCACAGCACATGCATCTCTGCTGGTCAGCACTCTGGTGTTTGTGAATGTGCCTGTTTGCATATGCATGTGTCCGTGTGTGCATATGTGTGTCTGCTTCTGTTTTTCTATATTTGCAGTAACGGCCAGGAAATCAGCAGTTAGCGATAGCAGGCAGCTGGTCTCTGCTTTCACTGTTACCCACCATCCTCCATCTCCGTAGCACATGTAATTGGACAACCACATGTCGGGGGGTGATATGCAGTATGAGCCTAATGATTTTGCAGCACTAAATATGATGAGAGTAGTTGTCCCTTTGTCAGATGTTGGCTGGAAATGAAATGCAGTGGCTAAATTCACTGGAGAGTAGAGGGTGACTGGGGAGAGAAAACTCTGTCCCAGCTCCTGTTTTGCTCAATCCACATACATTTCCTCTGAACCTTGTCATAACTGAAACAAAGATTTTGCATCAAGGCTGGACCATATGATCTAAAAGCTTTTGGCATGATGAATTCTCACATTTTGTCACGGAGGGTAGTGTAGGCAGCAGAGAAGGGACCCAAATGCAGACAGCACAGGCAGACTAGAACAGTTCAGTGATTTATTTACACCACAAGATGACCTTACATGCTACAGGCAGGCAGGCAAACAGGCAACTGGCAGGTCCAGGTTTGGGAGACAGAAGCATGGGGGAAACAGCCAAAGAAAACAAGAGAGCAACAGCGCACGTGGAAATCAGGACACAAGGTAACCAGGATGAACCAACAAGAGAACAAAGGAAGGGGACTGGTATATGTAGGGAGTGACTGATGAGGGAATGAAGTGCAGGTGGGGAGAAGGGCAGGGAAGCTCAGGTGAGGGGAATGAGGTGATTGAAGGGCAGATGGGCGTGGCAAGATCTTGAATAGCAGGGGAAAGTCTGAGGGCATCTGGTACTGAGGAACACAACATGAGCGGGTCCAGTGACAGGTGTAGCAGCTGGAAAATCAAATGCACTGCAGTAAACAGATGCACAGACGTTGCTAGTGCTGTTTTTATAGTTTCTGATGTTTTCTTTGTCATTTTGTTCATCTTCCATTTTTCCTATTTCCTTTTCTGTGAGAAGTTCATCTTTCTCTGTTAGAATCCAGAGCCTCTAAATGTTTTATGCTGTATGTGTTATTACTGTCCCTGACCCAGAGACACAAAACCTGCATTTTGGATAATTACATATCTCCTCAGCTACCACTCTTAAATCTGAAAACCCTTTTGTTACCTGATTTTCACTGCTTTCAATATTTTCTATACCCTCACGGTGAAACATGCTGTCACGCTGGCTTGATAATATCATCTTTCATATGCCATTCATATGTTCTTCATTCTTCTCAACCCAAAATAATCACCAGCAACGTTTTCTCCCACAATCTGCCTTCAATGCCTCTGGTCAATTTCCTCTGGAAAATCAGCGTTCAGACTGTGTATGTGTACAAGACACAGCATGGTTCTGAACTGAGGAATGAGTGACAAAGAGAAGCAATAACAGAGACCACATACTCTTTTGTGTGGCAGCTATAGCCCTATTTCACATCTCAGATGCCAAAACATCTCAACATTCTCACAGAGAATCAGACTGGGCTATTATTCAGTGTCTGCGTTTGATAGCTTTTCCTATTTGACCTGGGTAGCAATGAGCACCTACTCCAGCTTAACCTGCCAGACGCTCAGGAGAAATTATTCTACTCCGTCTTTTGACCTTTTTGTTTGGCTCTTGCCAGAAATCTTTTGGTCCCAAGCCAACAGACAGAGTTTTTCTCCACCAAAAGTGGCTGATTTGTGATTCATGTAGCGTGTGAGCTGTAGGCTCATTTCTGTAGTTGAGGCTTGCAGGGGGATGGTGCTGCAAGAGTGGCCTTAATCAAAGAGCTCATTAGTTAACTGGTGCTGAACATGGAGAACATATACGACCACGTGTCTATGAAATGAGCGTAACAGCAAACACTTTGAGTGTAGAACCTTCAGAATATGACCCAAGTCCTCATTTGATGTTTGACACGAGGATCAGCTGCAGTGCACCGTAAAAAGGTTGCTCTGTCTGTCACCGGTGACAAGACTGACAAACGGGGAAACAAATGTTTAAGTCAACAAAGTGGAACAAAAAGCACAATGCATATAAGTTTTGTCCCCTCAAGCTTCAAACGTTCAGTCGTAAATGCATTTTTTGTGCCCCACTACCTCTACTGCTCTGTTGGGTTTGGTCCGCGGTTGGCTTTGGTTACTATGACGATAGAAGTGGCTCTCGGCGGGGGCAGGCAAACAGAGAAAGAGAGGAGTGTGACAGTGATTAATGTCCTGGCAGAAACAGAGACAGTCAACTCTCAGGGCCCCGTCGTCACCATCAGAGTGTTAAGAAGCATACCGCCCCCAACCAACACAGCGTCTTACTAGCACAAGAACGGCAAGAAGTTTAATCACAATCATCTGAATTATTTATTATACAAAAATCTATTACTTTTGCGACTTGGTGGATGAAAGCCGGAGTAAATTGAAATGTTGGATTAAGCCAAGAAGGAAATGAGATTCACCTATGTGTCTCCTAAAATCAATCCTCGCCATCCGGCTGATTAATGGAAAAACATTTGTCTCAGCATCCCCCGTCTACCGCTCGCCTCGTAGTTCGAAACATCAAACAAGCCGAGGTGGCCTTTCCCAGGCGGCGTGGTGGGAGAGGGGCTAATAGTCAACTGTTGAGAGTCACATGGCGCTCCGGTTACCGTGCAGCCTGTTAACAAGGAAGTGAAGTGATGGAAGACCAGAGGCCAAACGTCTGCATGACAGAGATAAGCAGCCAACCGTGCTTTCTCGTTCCAGCCCCCCCCCCCAACAAGAAACACTCCAGAAACGTCTGGATATTTGTCCAGCAGGGCTTGGACGATGGAAAACATACAGTATGTGCCTCATTAACATCACCTATTGCATTATTCAGATAGTCTGCTTCTCTACTTACACTTAAAACCACATACACACATGCACACATCTTATTCTCCCTTCATACTGGACACACTTTTGTATAAAGAAACGACCTCAAAGCTTTGCCGCGGTACCTGTTCCTCTTTCATGTCCCCCACCCGGATCTCAAGGTCCATTAGAGCTCCTTTTGAGGATCTTGGTCTCTGCCTGTTTTCACACTTCACCGCACTTTCCCTCCACTGCTCCCCAATCACACTGCAGCTGAAAGAAGCTTCTGTTGGGCTGCTATATACTGACTAAATGCATAGTGTGCATGTGAGCGCCATGTACTGCAGTTAAAGCTCATCCTCAGAGGGAGAAAAAAAGCCTCTTCTTCCTTTTCAGTGACCTCTACACCTGCCGCCCCAGTCCTCCACCTTCAAACACTCTTTACCCGCCGTGACTTGACCCTCTGCCCCTCCCGTCTCATGTCGATAGCAGTGTAAAGGAGCTCAAAGCACACAAACTATGCGATGCCGGTGTAAGACTTAGTAGAGACATGATGAATGAGCTCCAGACATACACACATTCCTTTGTGTATTCATTCAACTACAGGAGGTAACGTTACCTTGTCATTTTTCTCCACACCTGTCTGGCTTCTTCACCTGACCTCAATGGAATAACTGTGTGGGCCTGTTTTCATATTTCTGTTTACAAAATGCTAAAGGACCACAGGTAGTTTCAACAGGAAGGAAGTGGAGCACTTTCTAGCGATGTGTAAATCAGCTGCTGGATGTCTGATGGCAGAGTAAATGTCTGCCCCCGCTCACAGCAGATTGCTTTTGCTAGTCTTGGCCAGCAGCCCCATTCATCACCCACCATGATTGCAGCTTTAGTCAAGCCCTTTTTTAAACTATGGCTGAGGTCCCAATAGCGGTCCTGAACGTACAGTGTTTCTCAAGATGACAAATATATTAATGTTTTTAAAACATCTGGTCACAGCACAATTTGTAAATGAATTTTCAACATAAGCCATACCGCATCGTCACTTTCTAAAGTTACAAAATAGGTAATCAACTCTGTTCATGACACCCTTATTACATTTGTTGTTTTGAACACCCTGCACCAGGGAGGACTAATCTGTGGGTGTATAGAAAGGGGTGTTTTATACGTAGCAAAAATAATATAAGCTCAAAGGTCTGGTTGCTAGCTTTTGGAGTTGTCTACCACATTTCACAGTCTTCATTCAGTGAATGTAGAAGGCTCAGGTGTCATTACGTGACCAAGGTCAGGAGATAGCAAGTGAAGATGTGTTTAATTTTTTGAAAAAGAACTGAAGGATTAATCGCTCAGCTGAAAATAAGCGTGTTAACATAAAAACTAGGATGAATATCAACATTGTCCTTTCAAGATGAAATGCTCTCATATATGAGAATTGAGAGAACTGTATCTTACTGGAACCTAAGGCCTGACCCCAACCACAGAGGGCAGTGCTATGAGAAACATTTAAATATGGTATGAGTCTATCTTGTTTTATTGAAAGCTTCTTTTTTTTTTTACCACTTTAGAGCAGAAGAACTCCAAAACAAGCTAAAAAAACACACACCTCATATATTTGTACCTAATAAAAATTATGGGGAATGTGTTAGCAAAGAGCTGTCTATTTACACATCCAGCAGACACAAAGCAGCATTATCATACATTTCTGTCCAGCTGGTGAATTTAGGTTCAATAGTCACTCTCCCTTTAGCTCTGGTTTGGTCTCCACCAACTCCTGAGAAAGATACCTGGCTCTTTAGCTGCTAAATGCTCCTCTATGTTCACCAGCTAGTCGCTAACTTTGTCTTTCTGCTGCTGGGTAGGTAGTGCACAGTGGGTTTATCACAGTTTGTTTTTAGCTGAAATGAAATGAAGCCATGAAACCAAACAGTATGTGCAGTAAAACCAAAACAATGTGCTGAAAGAGGCTAAAAAGCTCCATAGAGCTGCATAGTTGATGATAATTGTCTATGGGTTTACAAGGGGACCCCATTCCCCTTAAAGGTAGTAATTTGATCCATTGTTAGTATAAAAATATTGATTAGTGCAGCTGACCCACAAGGCTTTATTTACCTCATTTACTAACACTGCAGTGGTGTGGTCTGTTCATATACACCTGGCTGGATGAGGAGTTGTATGATGAAGGTAGATGGATGAATACTTACGTCACGTCATTGCAACAGCACTAGCAATTACCACGGGGTCAGACAGGCAGGTGTGTGTATGTGTTATTTAGACACATGCTGCTCTCTCATTTTCTGCGGAGCTCTTGGTTTCGCTTCTCATTTCGGCTCCAGTGAATTATGACGCCCTCGGGGAGCAGTGAGAAGACAACGGGAGAGAAATACTCCTCTCACAGCTCTCTCAAACACTGTTGAGCAGCTTTCAGGTTGCAGATATGGGTGCTGAAAGTTTTGGAGGCTGAAGACTTTGACTGAAGGTCAGGGGATCAGACAGCAGGCTGGCACAACACAAAGGCTGCTATTACATGCAGATGTCTCAGTTTATGTGTAGAGGGGCCCTTGGCTGGCCTGTGCTTGCTTTTGTTGTATATCAGAAAGTAGCAAAGCTGCAGTTGAGTTGCTTGAAAATATGTCTTTTTTCATTCATTGTTGGCATCATTTTGTTTAGGTTTAAATAAGAAAATATTTAAGTTAATTAATGTTTTAAAAAGACATTAATCTGCAGCTGTTACAGCCTCCACTTTTCTGGGAAGACTTTTATTTTGGAACGTGGTCTGGCTCGCAGTCAGCATCCCAAAGGTGGCAGGCCAGTGAAGTTCTTCCACACAAAACTGGGAAAACCATTTATTTATGGACCTGGATTTGTGCACAGGAGCATTGTCATGTTGAAACAGGAAAGGGGGTTCCTCAAACTGTTGCCACAATATTATTGTATAAAATATAATTGTATTCAGAAGCACTAACATTACCCTTATTTGGAACTAAGAGACCAATTTCCCTAACCAAAGAAAACAGCCCCGGATCAGAAGTATGCAAACGTTCTGTATGTGAACAGAGAAATCCAGTCAACACACAGTGGAAGTAAGAACTGGTCTCTCTTATAGCCACCTCTCTTAGCTTGTGCTCTGTGCTCACAAACCCTTCTGACAGCCCTGCATCTCCCACAGTAACCCGCCCCAGCCACCCTCGGTCCCCCGTGCTGCTTCGACAGTGTGCCCCTGCTGGCATGACGCCCAGACACCCATGGCGATTTAGAAACTTGCGGTCATGGCGGCCGTGCCCACGCGTCTTTGACTTTGCTGAAGATGTGCTCCTATTCATTAAGGCGCCACAAATGACAGAGGGCCGCTTGTATTCTGCAGTGAGAGGGATAAACAAGACATAAAACATGGGGCTGTTGGCTGGGGACAGCCAATTTGTGGTGGTTAGACTGTGTTTAACTTCAGGTGTTCTCTCTCTCTCTCTGTCCCTCTCTTTTTCTCTCGTGTCTCTGATTGTCTTTCTTCCGTGTTGTGATTTGTTTTTGTATCAAAAAGGTAACCTGCAGGCGATGTAAATGAGTGTTTTCCAGTGGCTGCATATATCTGAGATTTATGTGAGCAGGGAGCTCCCCGTGTGTCTTCAATTCTTTGTTCTTTCATGAGTTGTGTGCCTTGGATAAGTTTAATCAAACACTAAAAATGAGTTTTATAATCTTTAAGAGGTAATGCATTTGGAATCATGGCACTCTGTAAGATCTGAAAGAGATTGAAGTTTTAACTTTTTGTTTTGTCTTGTAATTTCCATGAGCTTGCTCTGCTCTGCAGGTGTTGCCAGCACAATATAACAGCTATTATACCTGAGTATTTTGTTTACACAGCAACTCGCTTGTTCTGTGAACTCATACAGCCATGTATGGTGTCAGTGGTTTTATGAGATTTGCATTGAATGTACCGTCGTAACAATCCAGCTGTTATCAGAATAAAACCAACATTTCCAAATTGAATATAGCTTTCAGCAGCAACATGTGTAATTATTTCATTTATAGAGCTAACAAGTCAATATCAAGTTGGTGGCTTTTTTTCTTCTTTTTTTGTGTTTGTCATTTCATAATTGTTGTTTCAGTGTTAGTGTTTTTTTTGGGTGCATCAGCTATTTTAGGGAGTCTGATATTTGACAAAGGGATATACTGTATGTTAAATTGATGTTTAGTTGGTGAGTATATGAACTATTGCCAGTTCATGTAGTAGTCAATTTATGCTTACTTGTTGGTTAAGTCCATTTTAATGCTGTGTTTAAATCACCAGCTATTTTAGAGTTTGTTTGTAGTCACCATAACTCACCGTAGGTTTCACAAAGGGTTAACTAATTGCGTATCATTAAAGTATATAGTAATTGCTATGGTTACCGGCAGTTAAAGGTGCCTTAAATGCAGCGACTTAGTGGTTAAAATTGTTGTATAGACTGCTGAAATCAGTCCCCATTGTCAAGCTAGCCTGTTTCACTACTGTTAAACAATGTAATAGAGGATTTCTTTCATCAGTTGTACTTAAATGCGGGAACATGATACTTAGGTTTTTAGTCCATCTTCATATGAATTAATGGTTAAAAGAAATTAAGGAACGCTTCACAGTAAAAAAGCTAAAACAACACTGTCAACAGCAACATATCTCATCCGTCTTAGTCTCAGAAGTGCTGCCAAAGCCTCATGAGAGATAGTTGTTGAATGCTAACAAAATAATCAATCTTTTATCTTTGTCAGAATGACAGTTTTTGAATTGAATTTTACTGTGCACTGCAGTAGCAGTCAGATACTCATTTAACTTGGAATATGGACAGAAAACCACAGTATCATGTTTCAGCTTTACAGAGAGACTGAAAGAAGAAGCCCACCGTGAGAGATCACATTTTATGAAACTAATAACTTGAAATTATTGTAAAAACATCTTCCTGTACAGCTTGTAGTAAAAACAAGTAACTGTGGTTCCATAATTTGTAAGCAGTGTATTGTAGATGAGTATTAAAAACAATAATGGTTACTTTGTGATGACTGAGGCTGCTAAGCTCTCTGATTCAGCAGAATGACCTCGCTGCTGTGAAACACTCTGAAATGAAATGACCTGGCTTGAATCCAGCACAGTGGCCCTGCCTCTGCTGACAACAGCCATTTGATACTGAGGACAGAGGACAGGACAAGTCCTCTGTGCTACTGTATACGTGTGCGTTTGTGTGTTTTTGACACTCCCTGTGATCTAGTGTGGTGGCTCTGGCCTCCAGGGACACCCAGACAGCTGGCTGGCACAGGAATGTGACGAAGACTAAAAGACTTGGGCCACCTCAAGCCATCCTCCTCTTCCTCCAATGCCACTTCTCTGTTTTGTCTTTTCTCTCTTTCTGTGCCAGAGTCATATGCACCACAGGTGGACGATTTCAAAGCCTACTGTGGACCCACGGCTATGGGAAAAGAATCGAAGATGTGCAAAACTGACAAGAGCGAAAGGGGAATTTTTTTGGCTGACGATAAAAGCATCACTTTCCACTCAATCAGTCGTATCTGTAAGCACCGCTGAGTGGATTGATGCAAAATATGCACTCCAGAGCTCATCTTTTGTGATGGATGCTTTGGCTGTGAAGCTTTAGTGTACCTTGTTTGAGTTTTTTATGTTTAAAGAACCACATTCTCAATAAATTGCTGCTTTTTTATGGGCTCTCTTGCTGACTGAGTCAAACCCATTTCAGGCTAACTGTTTTTCCTATAAATGATTCACAACAGTGCATTAATTGTGGTGCATCTAAGAGCACATCATCCTGCCTCCACGCTTGTTTGTGGCTTAGTTACTTACTGGAATGGCACTTTATTCAATGGCTTCTATCTAATTTCTTCATTTAAGGGCCCTGAAAATGTATTTTCTTTATCAGCTTCTTACTAAGGGCTGGGTATCACGTTAAGCCACTTTTATCGATATTGCCTAAAATCACAAATTTGCCTCAGAGGGCTTTACTACCTACTACAACACCCTCTATCTCTGGACCCTTGATCTAGTACTGAACGCTGCCATCAAATGACATCAAATAGCTCCTGATTTACATCAAAATTCTGATGTATTAATTTAGAACTTTTCTTATTTAAGCAAAGTCCTCATAAAGCTGCTTACATGTTTAGACAAAGTGTAACATTTGAGCATTTTGGGTTCTTTGGTTTAAAGAATCGACTTTGGCATCTGGTACTGAAACTCAGGTATTGTACTGGCACAATTGACGAAATTTAAATCATACCCACCCACAAGTTCATTCTTGACCTTGGAATCAGTAGTAACTGTAACTTATAATTGTCATCAACTCATGGTAACCACTTTCTAGTGTTTTCCAGAGCTTCTAACACTCATTTATCATCTGCCAAAGTTAGAGCTATTAGTCTACTTTAACACAAGAGATGTCTGTATATCTATTATATTTTTTTTTCTGTTCTTCTCATTGGTTTGAAGTGGCGGAGCTCAGTTGGAAAAAGGTGATATCAGGTACAGTATTTCTATCAGAACAATACGAGAATCTGAATCTGATGACAGTTGTTGGGTTGTCAAATCTGATCAAACCACACCCACACCGTCCCAAAGAAGAGCTTTTGGTGTTATATTATTATTTGTTAATAACATTTATGTTTATTTCTAGAAGTTTTCAGGTGGTTTAATGTGTTGAGTTTATGCCCCGTGTCCTCAAGAACCCCGGATTGTTTTTTAGTGGGCTCCTGGATGCTGTGGAGTGAAATGAAGCAGAAATTGATAAAAGTGTTGTTAAGGTGGGAAGCAACATTGGAGAGGAGGAAGCTTTGATCTTCCGCTTTGAGAGGCTGACAGAAGAGGGAAGCTTGAATCACAACTTTTGATTGGGCCCCAGAGTTGTGAGAGGAAACAGGTCTTTCTTCACTTGGTTGATGAAACCTGAATTAATTATGCATCACTTGCAAACTGCCTTGTGTTGACTTTGTGCAGGTTCTGCAGAGGGCACCTTAAGTTTATTTAAGGTGTTGTCAGATGTAAGCTAATTGTGTTGTGTTGGCTTGATAATTTCTTCTGGGTGAGTTGGAAATCAGCAGACTTTCAGATTGAGAATGTGCACTGATGCCCGTGCACACACACATTCAGACAGTGTAACACGCTTTAGTGCTTCCTTTTATATCCCCCCTCTGGCCATGCTCTCTTTGAACCCAAATTAATAGCCTCCTTTACTGCGTCACATATAATTTGAACCTGTCTCTCCGTTCTGCAATTCAATCTTAATTGCTAAGTACTTCCATTTCAAGAGTTGTTAAGCAAACGGCGCGTATGACGGATGAGTCTGTGGCAGTAAACACCGAATTACTTAATCAAACGCTCTCTCTATCTTCCTGCTGCCTTTCAGAAAGTCAGGAACTCTTTGCTGTCGTCCCAGGAGAGGAGTTCGATAAAAGACAGGGGCATTGTAACCTGCCACTTTCTTTTCTTTAGTTATATCCTCGCACCACAATGATGAATGGGGGTTTCATTTCTGCACTTTAAAAGATGGATTGGGAGCTTGATTCTCAGCCCTGGCATGTTAAATTATCTAATTCTTGCTGTCTCCTGCACCTCTTCTTGTAACACTTTCAACATTTATCTCTGTCTTTTATTCTCTCCTATTTACTGTGTATCATCCTTATCATCAAAAGCTGCTTTTTAATTCCTGACACCTCTCATTTTGGGGCTCTCTTGTGGCACTCTTTTCATTCCTCGCTTGATGTCTCTCTCTTACAAATTGTCTGCTTTTCACCGAGCCTCCCTCTCAATTTTTTTGGCTCTTTCAAGCCTCTGCTCCAGGTGGAATTTCCATTGATTAAAACCAGACGTCGCCTGCACTTCTGTGTCCACCTGACCAAGCCTGGCTCAGGAAGATGAATCACTTGCAGCTCTTCTCTATCAGTCCGCTCTCCTTCCACATCCATCCCTCACTCTCCCGGCTGTCGACTCCAAAATGAAATGAGCCCCAGACTGATTGTGTGTAGGTTTAGGAGACAATAAGGTGGTGAGCTTTTTTTTGTGTCAGGTTTAGTGTGTGTATGTAGGGTTTAGTTCAGATAACCATTGGTGCTAGAGGTTCTCTCAGTTTTGGGTCAGTGTGTGCTTTCTGCTTAACTCCCAAACAAAAAGAGTAGGTAACAGAATACCGAAAACCAATCTTCAAATGTTCGCGGCCTGTAGGCTTGAAAGGTGGATCTTAAAAGCTTCTTAGCTTGGTCCTTTGCAGAGCATGGCAGCTGGAGTCAGCTTGGACTCACAGCAGTTACAATGGATTCCAATGGTGGCCTAAGATTCAGGCCGAAAAAAGTGTCAAAACATACCCTACACAACACCTTCAGCATCATCCACTTTTTTTACCATTGCAATCCATATGATCAGTATGTTCCGAGAAATCCTAGTTTTGCCAATAAATCACTAATCGCTCGCAATGTGCTACTTCCGGCTGAGTTTTTATGTTGTGGAGAAAGTGTTTGGAACATGCTGAACATACTCGTAGTTTCTCCACAGCGTAACTAAATAGTCCATGTTGCACCTGTGGGTCTTCATAGCTTCATAGCTCCAGTGCTCCTCTGGAATGCATCTACTAATTTGTTAGTGAAGTGATGAGTGTTTGGAACATGCTGAACATATGGATCAACAGCATAGAAGTTGATTATGCTGCAGGAGTGGTTTGAGAAGTTTCAATGGACTCTTTGCCTGCTGTGAATCCACAGTTGCCATCCTCCACAAAGGAGAAAGCTGCAAACATGTCAGAGGCACCTTTCAAGCCTACAGGATATAAGTGTTTGAAGTGTACCTTTGGTCTCGGGCTGTTTTTTTATGGTTTGGCCAAGGCCCCTTACTTCCAATAAAGTGATATCTGAACGTTACAGCATACACTGATATTATAGACAATAGTGTGCTTCCAACTTTGTGGCAGTTTTAGCCTTTGAAGCCCCAAAACACACAATCAGGCCTGCCCAGACCCCCAACCTCAAAACCATCCGACACCCTTGGGAAGAACTGGAACACCACTGTGACTGTGAGTCAGGCCTTATCACCCCACATCAGTGTTGGATCTCACTAATGCTCTTGTGGCTGAATGGGAGCAAATCCCTGCAGCCAGCTTCCAAAATCTGGTGGAAAGCCTGAAACCAGAAGTGTGGAGGCAGATTAATGGCCATGGTTTTGGAATGAAATGTTCAACTATCACACATTGGTGTAATGTTCGCTTGTCCGCATACTTTTCAGCATGTAGTATAGACTTTTGGGGGATCATTGAAGTCCCAAGACATCAGGGGTTAAAAGTTCAGACCACCTTATGTTTGGTTCATCCCTGGCAGGGTTAATTCTAATTCCAATGTCCATATGGGGAGATGTTCTTTCTCACATTAGGAGTTGGGGCTGTGTTTCAGTACTGCAGGCTGAAAGCTGTGTTAGCTTAATGCACATAATACATTAGGCTGATGGGAACATTTCACTCAATTTTCTACTCGTAATTTACATAGTGGAGGGTATAAAAGCATATGAGCTGTACAGCTTTGGCAGCTGAAAACGCTACTGATTGCCATAATACAGCTGATTCTTTCTCTGTTTGAATTTGCTTTGATGCAGCTGCATTTAGCCGAAGAAACTGTATTTAGTTTTAGTTCTGTGTAAGACTTCTGCAGGCAAGCTCTCCCCGAAGGTGCGTTTTTTTCTCTGGATTTGCGTGGTGCTGCAATCTGCCCTTCCCCTCCTGTCCCTCTTGTTTCTTCCTCCTCATCGCCCACTCGCTTTCTTGCTTCCTCGGGGTGATACTTACTGCTGCTTTGCTCGGCTCAGCTCACTTCTTCCCTTGATGCCGTCTGACCAGGGAAAAGACGGAGAGTTCTCCTTTCTCTTCCTCCCTCTGGAAGCCGGTGTCCTTTGGCTTAATAAATAATTCCTCACCCCAGTCCTTCCATTCCTTATCCACAGGGCCCTACGCCTCAGAGCCCAGTGTCTGTTGGATGCATGTGAAGGGCAGGTGCAAATGGTTTTCCTCTCCTTTCAATGCCACATACGGTTAACCCTCCTAAGAGAGAAGTAACAACTTCGGGACTGCATGAAAGAATCAGTTCTGTCTTTCTGTTTTTGAGTGCAGCTGCTCTCCACCCACAAAGTCAGGGGATTTAGCTGGATGGTATCGCTATGCATGTTTTAATGATGCAGCTACTGTCAGAGTTTTTCTCTGTTGAGATGTGAGGTAGAAGAAAAGTGAAAGGGAAACTGAGATCAAGTGTTTGGGATAATGAGGGACGGAGGGTTTGAGTGTGCGCTGTTAGGATATTCTCACAAAGCTTCGTTAGGAAGATTCAAGTTTCAGGATTAGAGATGGGGAGCACGTGATGTACACTGCGGAGCAGCCAGCTCTGACTCTTGAATGAATACTGTGCATCTACTGTATGTGTGCTGACCTGGTTCATTGATTTGACTACTAAGATGATCTAAGGGTTGTGGTTCAACAGCATTTTATCGAATCTGTATCCAGTATTGAATTTGTTATTGAATCCAAATTCAAATCTGACACTGCTATCTATTTAAATGATCTAGGGCTGGGGTTCGAAAACATTTTATTGAATCTGAATCCATTATTGAATCAAATTAGGTTTTGCTTTGAACACTTGCTAGTAACTTAAGTTAAAAATAAGGGCTTTTTTGAGTGATAGCTCCATTAATGTACACAACCTGTAGCGACAACCTGAAAGTGAGATGAGCAGCATGAGATATTAAATGCTGATTAAATATGTAACATATTAAAATAACAGCTGTAGCACAGTTAATTTACACACACACTCAGAACTACCCACCGGTGAAAGTGACAGTCAGCACCAAAATGAAAACGTGAATGTACAATACTCGTTGATAATAAAACAATTTAAAAAATTATAGGAGATAAAAGATTTGATATTCATTAGCATCAGTGCCTGACAATTGTGGATATTTTGCCAACAGGGAGCTGGATCTAAAACTGACCTGACTATTGCAGCCCAAACCTAGGTTTAGTTTTTAACTTTTTTTTTGTAACAAACGTTATAAATAAGTTAATATCCAAGAACTAAAACTTAAATATATTGAAAGACCTGTGATGTTTTGTCAAATAGATCACATATTAGCTTTAGTTAAATGCCCAGCAGTTTTTATACATTGCAATGTGCAAATAAAAAATAGATCAAAGATTTGATAAGAGATTTGATTCAGACTCAGAGCTTAACAAATCTGGATATTTTAGTTTCAAAATGGAACTGGCCATCTGAACCCAACCCTCATGATCCTGTGTGACTGCTGTGGTGTCTGTGTTGTTCATGTTTAATAAAGAAATGAAATGCAAAAGAAGGATTCATTTTCCTCCTGCGAATGTGAGGATTAGACTCTTTTAAACATTTTGAGGGCTCCTGTTTCATTGATGTTTGGTTCTAGTTTGTTTTCCATTCTTCTACAGTTCATGACCAAGACCTGACTGTACCATTATGTAAATGTGCGCTACAGAATATGCTGTTTGAATGTAAAGCAGAATGTGAGTATAAATGCAGTCACTCATTCAAACCACACTCAGCAGTCACATCATGTTTGCTTTTTTAGCTAATTAGGGTTAAAGCACACAGAGGCAGAATAAGCTACACCAATTGTTGCAACACACTGAAAAAGAGCCTGATGATTTTAGTGTTTGAACCAAATGTGATTGAATGAATTTGTTGTGCGACACACTTCAGCAGCCTCACAATAGGATCCATCACTTGAACACAATAGTGTATCACATGTTTTCCATGTTTGTGTCAAGTGCTGTGAAATGGATCCAGGTCTCGTTCTGCCAGCTTGGCAAGAGTGGCTCGGCCATTTGGCTGCTGCACAATTTGGACGTGTGGATCAATATTCAACTCGATAAGTATAATGTTGGTATGAAGCTGAGGTCGCTGCCGCTGGCTGCCTGCAGACAATTCAATCCCCCCGCTGTGCACTTCACTTTGCACCAACACAACAAACTGTTCTTGGAACAACCAAGTTCACGTGCATGTGAGAAGCACAAATAAGCACTCAAGGACACAGAAACAGGGAGGTGGAAAGAAGTGCACACCTAAAACACTCAAAGATACCCACATATACTGTAAAATGTTCCATCACACACACCCAGTAGTGTAACCACATTTACTCCAGTAGCAGACTAACAGCCCCAGAGCCACATGAAGACTCTGCTAGAAAGACTCCATCACTCACACAAGGTGTACATGCAGGCACACAGCAGGATTGCTCCGCTAGGGCTGCAAAAGCAGCACAGACTAGTTTAAAAGGAACGTCCAACATGCTGCAGGTCTTTTGTATCTCCTTTCTCTGATGTCTGTCTCATTACTTTCATGGTCATTCTTCTCTTCTCTTCCTCCAGCTCTTTGTTGCACTGTTTGCTATAACTGAATTCTAAATGAATCTCAATCTAACTGTTTTTTTCAAATCCAATATTATAGAAAGTAAATCCTGCTAGGGCTACAGTAGGCTATGTGATAAACTGCTGGTAGTGTATCAAGCTGAGCAATACAGGAAAAATCTGTATCTTGAACTTTTTGGTGATATATGATATATATTCTGATTTATTCTCTGTTTATGCAGATTCTGTGGCTTAAGGCAAATGCTTATCAATCAGAAAATATGTACTGGATAAATGCATTATGCAAACATGTAGAAATTTCAGCAAATATTTGGGCAACAGTTTGGTTAATTAAAAATAAGCAATATAACGCCTAAAATACAAAAATAAAATAACAGTCAGAATTGACTACGATCTGTTTTAAAACTAATGACTAAAATGTTTTGGTTCACAATCATCTTAGTGGTAATATGACATAGAAACCTACATTTAAAAAAATGTCAAATTACAGTCATAAAATGGTTAATAAACTTAAAATTTTCCTTACTGTAGATTCAAAAGAATTATTTTACACCAAATTAATGTTTGAAAATATCAGTGCAATGGATACATATTGACTAAGGTCAATAAACATGATGCAGAATTGTGGGATATGCCTACATTGGTAGTAATACAATGTAAACGTAGATGTGCCATTGTTTCATACAAGGTTAATATTAAGCTAATGACACAGCACACAAAGACTTCAGTCAACAAAGTAAATCAATACATTTAGCCAACTCACTAATCAACTTTTTAAAAAAACAAAATGACTCAGAGTCCTCTGTTCCTCTTCCAGGTGTTAGCTTGTTCTAGTTAGCAGCTGCTATTTCATGGAGCCACCTATGTTGTTCCACAGACTCCTCCTCATTGACTTGATGAGGCTACTGCAGCTAGGGCTGAAATGATAAGTAAGTTGAATTACCTTTTCCTAATCACCTAATTCAGGTGGAATTGACATTACTGGTAGCTCCGTTGCATTTTAAGTGACCCACTAAGCTCCACCAGTGAGTCGTGCATAATATGAGGACCCTGGAACTGGCATAACTAAATAAAATGCAGCCATAATTAATGTATTAATTACACCTGTGCTCTCTCAGCTATGACATGTCAAATGCCATTGTCAACTAAACATTAGAGACGAGAAGAAGTGCACGGACATTAATAAGTGTCGCACGGCGCAAGTTTAAGTGAAGGTAAGAGAAAAGAAGAAAGTGTGAAAACAGAGAGGCAGTGAGACAGAAACCATCAAAGTCTTTAGAGCATGTCAGTTTTAAAGTTGTGAATTTTGCTAGCCCAGCCCCTGTATCTGCTAGGCCCTGCTAGCAAAGGGCTAGTGGCTAGTAGTGCCAAAAGGCTGTATTTACAGTAGCTATAGCAAGCCATGCTAGCTTAGCTACCATGTGCCTGACAGCTGACTACAAAGACTTGTGATCTTGTGAATTACATAATTATTCTTCATAATAATCAGTTGAGAACTTGAAAAATAATCTATTGCTGCAGCCCTAACTGCAACCTTTTTGGGAAACTCATTAGCATTAGTTTGAAAAAATACTTGACCAAGCAAATAAAAGCTACAGTAAGATAGATACATAGCTATAATTTTGCCAACAACACCAGCTATTGTGAATATTGTTCAACATTAAATCAAATTCAGTGTTTCACCCAGCCCTAGTGGAGTACAGTCTGTATGAGGTGATGTCACGTTTCTGAGGATTGATGCATTTAAATAGCGTAGTTAGCGCTCCATCATTTCTCTAATCCAGTTGGTCAGCCATGCAGTTAAAGCTAACACTGATGTATTAGGAGCCCCAGGCTTCTTTAATGGAGGTGCCATTTAATTACGACAGAGACCCTCTTGAGCTTAGTGAGCAATCATATGGAGACACATACTCATGACACAAGGTCTGAAATTGGTTTTCATGCAGATGGAAGTACAGGAAGACACATTTATATAACACTTACAGTATATACTGTACATGGATGTGTGGGTGCATGGACACAAACAGCCGCCCTGTCCACATGTACATTAGTGGTGCTTTTACTACTGCCATGGTCTTTACGCTCAGTTCTTGTTTATATCTTAGCTGTAACCTTTTAGCCATTTGTCACCACTCTCACAATAACCTGGAGAGGTTGTCTCAGAACAGGGAGTGCGGGGTCAGAGGTGACGGCGTATATAAACAGGTGTCAAGTGCTATGATGGAAAGCCAAGGATACATGAAACTGGCCTGGAAACCCGGCCGCTGTAGAGACGTAGGAGGACGGAGCAGAATGACAAGGGTAATGGATGACTTTGCCTGTCAATGTGATGCCATGGTTTCAGGTTGTGCAAGTTAAACCGCCTCGTCTCTAAGAGTCGACCTTTTGGGAAGCAGCATATATGATGTAGGTGTACGTGTGTGTGTGTGTGTGTGTGCTCCCATGTGACCACGGCGACTTGTCTGTCTATAACAGCCACCAGCCTCTCTATGTGTTATATTATTTAACTAGTGTAATTGCCACAGCCTCACTCCCTCTCTCTCTCTCTCTCTCTCTCTCTCTCTCTGTCTTTCAAGTCCAATCAATGTGATTTATTGTTTTTTATTAGCATAGTAAAATTCACATTTTAAGTATTTGTTTTTCCTTTTGCCCCCTTGGTTTTCTTTTGTTGATGTTTTTCCTTATCTGAATCGAGGGTCTAACGATAGAGGGTGCCTCTGAGAGCCCTCTGAGACAAATCGTTGCTATATACATGAAACTGACATGACTTGACCTGACTTAACTTATTAGATTAGGATGTAAACAATGTAAAGTGTCCTGGATTCCGAAAAGTCCCATTCATTTTATGCATAGGCATAGATGTGGCTGATAGTTGTAGCACTTCCAAGGCTTGTACAAAAGACAATGAACTGCATTACAAAATATCTGGGTTTTGATAAAAAAAAAAGTCAAAGGTGCAGTGCAAGCCTGTGTACAAAGAGAAGTCAGCTATGGCCCACTAGGAACATTTTTGTAAGAAACATCCACTTACATATACTGTGTTCTGATTCGCGCTTCTGACCGGCTTCTTCTCCAGAGCAACATCAGCATCAATGATAACAGCTAGCAAAAGCTATTTCAGTGTTCATACGAGCGCCTTACTTTTGTTTTAAGACAGACTTGAAAAATGGTGAACCTATCCTTTAAAACTGATGGTCATTACTGGCGTGACAAAATACTATTACATATTATAATTATTAGTTATTTGCAATTGCCTCCTTCTTTCACAAATGTCAGGAAGGCAGATAATAGTCTCTACCAGTCCAATATCACAATGTATATACAGCCTCACCTCTTTGAATAGCCATGTTTTCTGTCAGCCTTTTTCCAACATCCAGTCTGTTCTCACAGAGGCTGCTCCTGGACGTGATTCTTCTGTTTGTTTTTGTTCTGTTTGGTTTAGCCTGGATTTGTCCTTAGGCTGTGAACTGTAAAGATTCAGTTTAAGTGATAGGGGAGTTTTGTTTCCCCCCATATGCTTGGGCTTTTAATAATTTAAGTGGAGGTCATTGTTTTTCAGATTTGTTGACAGAATGTGATTGCCCTTTTCTGTATTCTGATCAGTACTGGATAATGGCCTATCTCTGCCCTGCATGCAATGTTTGTCTTGTTCTCTGAACAGTTTCTTACAGAACTCTGCAGGCAATCTTTCAAAATGGACGGTGTCTCATTTTCTAAATTCTAGATTTGTAATTGGACCCTGGGAATTTACTCCAAAGTGTTCTGCCACATTCTAACTGAAATATCTACAGAGGTTTTACATGTTATGCCACTAACTGTAAGTACAACTGGACCCATATATTGGAGGGGCAATGTTATCAGCCACGTTGGCTTAACGAGGCTTTACCAACCTATTGGTGCTTGTGTCGGTCATAATGCAGTAATGTGACGGCACATAATGCACAAATAGTGTTCAAGGTTATTTAGAAACCGTGTCATTACATGGTTTATCTGGCAGACTCATTGTTTACTCTGCTGAATGCGAGTGGGCAGAGACGCAGCACAGCTGAGCAGAGAGACACTCTGTGTGCTTTTACTCTCTGTTACTCACTGCATGGTGGAAGTTTGCTGTGTTGCTAAATTTTAGACCTAAATAATTACATGATAGAAAAGCTCAGTATATTTTATACAATCAACATCAACGAAAATCTGCATTTTGTTTATTTCTAAAGTGAAATTGAAAGTAGCTGCATTTCAGAAATATATCATTATAATTATTATATTATTTTCACATTTTATATTCAAACATTAGGCACAGCCATTTGAACTCCAGCCACACAGCTATACCAATATAGTTGTTGATGTTTGGGAAGAAAATTGTGAGTTCACTGACAATCACCCTTATTGGTGGGAACATCAGAAGATACTACATTGACAATATTAGAAGTTTCTATGACTTTATAACAGAGTATTGACATTTTTTGGAGTGCTGCTCTTTATATCATGTAGTATGTCCTTGTTCAGTAAGAACTAGGATCTGGTGTGTTAGACTTTGGGTGGCTTCAGAAAAAAAAGTTTGTTTAGCGACAGCACCCTGCTACAGTCTGATGTAAACTGGAAAGCTGTAGGCAGTAATTTGCTCCTAATTAGACATATTTCCTTTACTGCCCTGAAGGAGGAACCTTAAACTACACAAGTACACTGAGTGATTGTGTGTGTGTTCCTGTGTGTGTGTGTGTGAGAGATAAACTCCATGAGTTGTTGAGTTGTGAACTCCTACTGTTTCATAACTCGCCTCTTCACCTACTTCCCGCTAAGTCTTCATTAAACTGTCTGATTCAGTTACCAGTAACTGGAGCTTAATTAGGAGAATTTGATTTTCACTGCTGGATCCGCTGGCGACCGTTGATAACCACTTCTTATGGACGGAAATGAGGGAGATGCACTGCGGCGACCTGCTAAAGTTTCGACAGACCAAAAGAAAGTTCCAGATTGGAGCGCAAGAGTGTGATCTCAACCTCCCGACTGCTCTGTCGGCATCATACTGTTATCAGAAGGACCGCTGGTTACAGAGCATCTCAAGTTCACCGCCGCACACCAACAAAACACACACACACACAAACACGCACAGACCAACCGCCAAACAGGCAGATGACTTTCAAGGACAAATTCAAGATTAGAAAAGTGGAGAGACAGAAAGTAGCTACTCTAATTGCTGCTATATATATCTGTCGGTCTCCTGTTCGTGTGTGTGTGTGAATTCACTGTCTTAAATGAGAGGAATAGAGAAATAATAATTAGAGAATAACGTCTGAAAAGTAAAAATGAATAAAGCACCTGATGACTATTTGAGATACTAAAATGCAGAAGCTCAAACTGTTCAGTCGGCCATCTTGAAATTGTTTCAGCTCTACTATTATTATATTCTGATTAATATCATAATATGGTGTCAGGGGATGTCTCTTGCCTTTCGATCCAGATTCAGACTCGTTATGATGATTACCATGATTATCTTGTTAAATAATCACCTTGTGATAATGTTCCATTAAGTGTCTCAGTAAGCTCAGTACTGAGACGCTGGAACTAGCTTACATAAATGGAATGCAGTCGTCATTAATGTTATCAGTTACACCTGTGCTTTTCCTGCTATGATAAGTCAAAATGTGACATGGCTCTGGGGATGGCAATGTCAGCCTGTCGGTTAGTTGGTTGGTGGGTCACTCTGGACTGAAATATCTCAACAACTGTTGGATGGATTGCCATGAAATGTGATACAGACATTCATGGTCTCCAGATGATGGATCCTAACGACTTTGGGAATCCTCTGACTTTTTCTCTAGCGCCACCGTGAGGTTCACATTTGTGGTTTTGAGTGAAATGTCTCAACAACTATTGGACAGATTGCCATGAAATTTAGTACAGACATTCATGTCCCCCCAGATGATGGATTATAATAACTTTGGTGATCCCTTAACCTTTTATCTAGCGCCATCATCAGGTCAAATTTTTGATTTGTGCAATATTTTGGTTTATGACCAAACACAAAATTACTTAATTTGTGTTTTGTGCTAATCAGCAACATGTTAACATGCTAACACGCTAAACTAACATAGTGGACATGGATGGGGATAACATCAGCGTGTTTGCACTGCCATTGTGAGCAAGACTATTAGTCTTGTTGTGAGATGTGCAGGGTTGTGTTGGCCAGATAATCAGGCTGAACTGCCATTTTGTTTTTACTTCATAATAAAGTCTGACATCGTGTTTATATTAGCCGTTTTCAGTTTGGGAGAGGTTGTTATTTTGCCCTAACCTATCAGCAATGAATGTCATACTGCTCTGTCAATATCATTTTCAGTCAAAACGAAATATGCGGATTTAAGAGTTGTTATTTCTGTAAATCAACTGACAACAACCTGTCCAGTTGTGTCAATCTCATCCACACTGTTCTGACGTTATTTTTCTGGCTCTGGCACAGAAAGATGACATCCGTATTCTTAATCCTGCCAACAAAGCTCTGATTTGCTCGGTTGTCTTCTCCAACCACGGAAACGGCCATCCGTGAGCTCTTTGATATATGATCATATATGTTTTGGCTCCATTGATCTTTTAACAGTCAGAACCTTTGAGTTGAGTTTGTGTCTTTTTGCTCACAGTATCTCAAACTAAATTTGGATTGGTTCTTTTTTTAGTGTACAGACTTTCATTTTGTTGTATATTTTATCATGTATAAGTATAGGTGGCTCTTCATTATGAAAATTAAATTGATGATTACACCAACAGATCATAGTGATTTCTCAATAACCTGCATGTTCTCATCTAAAATCATAATTATATCAACACTCTTTGGTTGCAAATCTAAGAAGGCGAGCCGTTTGCATTTGTAAAATTAGTTCATGTATGGGGCTCAGCCTAAAATGTCTTGGTCATGATCCAGCTAACTGTCAATAAGCCTGCACTTTTTCAGATTTGGGCTTAAGGACTTGTTGCTCTGACAACAGTTCTAGATTATTTTTAAACCAGCTTCGAAGAACAAAAAAATCCAGACTCGTGTCAAATCATCAACAATCTGGATATCTCGGTTCTCCACGTATGGAGAATGGGGCCCAGGCATTGGTTCTGATGTTATCTGGTGTTACCAACTTGTCATCTGTGTTTTGTGTATCAGACCACAGCTCTGCACTGTGATTTGCATCACGCTGAATGTTACATGCCTGTCAGTTATCTGGTCAATAAAGTTTTACTGAATTTGAGCAGGGTTGAGTAGTCCCAGACTTTGTTTGTCTGACTGTCTGGTGTAGAGGCATCACTGCAGGAGATTGGTGTGTGTGTGTGTGTGTGTGTGTGTGTGTGTGTGTGTGTCTGAAAGAGAGTAAGACTATAGGTCACAGACTAAGCAGTTTATGAGAATTCTTCCTCCTCACTTGTTGCAGTGAATAAAGCCTGATCCCACACTGACATTGGAGATTATGGGGAGTTTTTTTGTTTGAGTGGACACTTCCCGCTGCTCAGCTCTAAATTCTCAGCTTAGCTCCATAGAAAATCCCCTTTACTGCATTTGTCTACCTGTCTTTGTGGCTGTTCAGAGTCTTCGCATTGCACCAGAGAATCTGGTGGAAGAACTTTGAACTGGATTTTAATAAATTGATAACAATTTTGATAATCGATTGTATTCTCATGGTTCCAGCTTCTCAAATGTGAATATTGGGGGCTTTTCTCTGTTTTATTTTATTGTATATTGATTGGAATTCTTTTGGACTCTTCAGACAAAACAAGAAATTTGAAGATGTCACCTTTGATTCTGGGAACATCTTTTTTCAATATTGTCTTACCTTTTTATAGACTAATAAAATAAAAAAAAACTAATCTGCATTAATCAATAACGAAATTAGTTGCAGCCCTAAATACTGTCAAAGGCATCTGCTGAGTTGTTTGTCAAGTTCTGCATTCATGCGAATGAGTAGCAGCATCTTGTATGAATGCGCAATTGATTATACTGTACGTCTAAGCAGAAGTGATCAGTCTTACTTGAGCAATCAGATGACAATAATCAATCCCTCTTTTATTCATTTTTGCCGCTCTGTGTGGAAGTGGAGGAAACAGCAGCCATATCACGGCTGTTGATGCCGCAAGAGGGATGGCAAGCCTGAGCTGCTCTTTCAGGTTGCCGTAGAAACCAACCAGGGCTATTTGTTCCAATTTGCTCTGTGCCGTTGAGATCAAAAAGCTTGGAACCCAAAGTGCTCTTTGCATATTAGCATCCGTGTTTGATTCAACACAATTAGGCATCCGCGCATCTCATTTACATCTACATTGTTCATTTACAGTACAGAACATATTTGGGCTTCTTATGTTATATGGGGTTTAGGGTTTAATGTGTTTGAACTGTGTTGAACTTTGGGGTTTGTTATTGTCCGGTTAGGCCTTCGCTTGATGTAAAGGCATCTCGCAGGTCCCTTTTTTTTCCTCCAGCTCCCAACCCCATGAAGTCTCAGTTTAAATGCCATTCCTGCTCCGCCTTCTCTGCTCCATTGAAAAGTTGGCGGTTTGTTTACGAGAGCGCCAGCACTTCTTTGTGGCTCTGCGCTCTGCTTATGAGAAGGAGGCGAGCAGCTAGTGAAAGACTCACCCCTCCCCCTCCTCTCTCTCTCTCTCTCTCTCTCTCTCTCTCTCTCTCTCTCTCTCTCCCCCGTTCTTCCAGAATCGGTTTGAAAAGGACAGACGGCCCTCTCAGCCCCCTCCCCACACCCCAGTGATGCTTAGCTGGTGAGTACACTTTCATCTTTTTCATTCAAAGCTTTTTATGCCACTTTCATGCATTTCTTTGATTCGCTTTTCTGCATCTTTTACCTGAATTTCTGCTTTGTGTTTGCTCCACAATTCAGTTTTTTTTTTTTTTCTTGTGTGCTCAATTTGGCTGGCAAACACCAAACTTCTCTCTGCTCTTGTGGATATCTCAACGACGAGAGATTGCTATTATTCTTTTTCTCTTATTCTCATTTTCTCTAAATGTCTTTCTTCCCTCTCCCCCAAAATTTCTGTGGCCTCTGTAGTAAAAGTAAGG
Organism: Macquaria ambigua; assembly: GCA_008360985.2. Classification (NCBI taxonomy): domain Eukaryota; kingdom Metazoa; phylum Chordata; class Actinopteri; order Centrarchiformes; family Percichthyidae; genus Macquaria; species Macquaria ambigua. The sequence goes on along the minus strand of VMKM01000625.1, from coordinate 80,948 downwards.
CAGTCTTTTGTGTGTTTTTTTTTCTTTTGGTGAAAGCCCTTTATTCTGATGGAGTGAAGTGATTTGAAAAGCAGCAGTGAGAGTATGGCAGTGGAGGCGGAGGAGAGGAGGATAAGCAGGAGCGATGGGGGTGACGGGTGGAGGGGCTTCATACAGGCTAATGGACAAGTTTTACCTCTCTCTCTCTCTCTCTCTCTCTCTCTCTCTCTCTCTCTCTGTGTGTGTGTGTAAATCACTCCGGTGCAGACAGCCTTGAGCATAATTGACACTGTACCATGAAATCATTGTTCAGATGAGATGTGACACGAGCACACACTCACCTTGTGACATCACCTCCACCAGAACAGACTGGAGTCACTGTCAATGCGTTTGCATGACTGCTGCAGCAGTAAGACAATACTCTCATTATTACATCCCTCAACACCCGAGGCTCATTGCTCTTTTGTATTTTCTTTTTAGAATCATTTCAGGCATTTTAGCCTTTATTATACAGCACACAGGGAGGAGACGTGGGCGAGAGTGAGGGAGAAACCAGGGAAGTTGTGATCACATGGTCGTTCAGCAGAGCACCCCATCATTTTCGTTTTTTAAACAATTTTACATAAAAATGCCTAAGATAATAATGATGAAGATAATTTTTTTGTCTGGATTTAATCTCCTCATGCATCCAGAAGTCGTTGTATCTCCTGCTCCAAGAGGACTTGTTCATCTGTGTAAACAAGCACAGCTCAGAAAGTGCCTCCATTAACAGAAATTGAAGTGGAAATGGGGAGAGTAAAAAAATCCCCAATGGATATGAACCAAACTTGTCGACTCATCTATCAAACAGGTCATGAAAAATGTGGATTTCTGGGTAATTGTTTAATGTAAAACATCTAAATGCTGTAGACTTCATCAGTCTATGACTTCAATCTGGTATTCACAGTAATCAAGCTCTGCTTTGTTTGCATTGGAATGGCATGATTAAGACTTTATGTAGATTAATAGATCATACACATTCTGTTATCTTCCTTCAGGCATAATTAGTGATTATGGGAAAAAACATGAATATGAGAATACTGAGCAAAATATATTGCCTGAAGCCGTGTTGTTATCTGTTATTGCTCAAGTATTTTTTTTTTTTAAACTTGTCTACTGTGTCCTCATCCCAGATGAAAAATAATGAGAGTAAAATCATTCATGAATTGCAGCAGTGTCAGATTAAAAAAGAACGTTTTGAAGTGGAGGTTTGAAAACATACAAAGCCCCCAAACTCCACAAACAAGACAATCAAATGTTATCATCCCTTGAACAAACCTTTTCTGATTCATCTCCTGCATCGGTTGCCATCAGTTATTCGATTTATTGGTAACAAGATGAACTTTATCACAAATATAAAAGAAATCTCTTTTGGGTCACCTAAACAAAAATCACCTGATCCTGGCCCTGAATAAAACCCAGATCCTGTCCTTTTTGGGATGAAACAGCAAAAACCTTGTAGAAGACATGGTCTTCAGGTCAATTTATCATGAAAAGCACAGACCACTTCTGCTCCGATCCCTCCCTCTTCTCGCTCTCTGTATTTAATATCCCTGAAGGCCAGCCTTGGCATTTGCTTACGTTCTGTTGTTTTACTCCCCTTGCTTAGCACTGGCCTCCTTCTCACTTACTCTGCTCGATTCAATTTGTGGCCTAAATGTCTTTCCCTAATATATGTCATTGGAGCAGAGCAGCGGTGCTCCCTCTCTGGCTGCTTTGAGGAAGCTCCTCTGTGTTTGTCTTGGTTCTCTTGGCTCCTCTGGGAGGAGATCAGGGGCTCCAGTCGTGGTTGGCATGTTGTCTCCTCCAGCCCCGCTGTTGTTTGCTGATATTTAGTTCAGGATGACAATAAGCCGGAAGAAAACAAGCTCCTTTCAGGCCAATAAGAGAGAGAAGGGGTGGATTTAGAGGGAGAGAGAGAGACCTAGAAAAAAAGGGGGGGATAAGGAACTCATCCCTGGATGGGGATTCTCTTTAAAGCTTTCTGTTTGTGGCCCCTAGGGTCGAATTAAGGGAGCGTCATTATCCCTGGCAAATTACCACGCTGCCTTTGTGGTCCAGCCATGGTACATTAGGGTGCCTTAAAACGTGGCCGAGCCGTGCCCATTCAGCCCACAAAGAGAGGGGCCGCTGGCAGATCCTTGGCCTGGCTCACAGAGGAGGCATTCACACCACATCGGGGGGATGGTGATGGTGGTGACGGTGATGGAGAGGGTCTCCTAAGATGAGTAAAAACCGCTCGGGCCAAGGCCGATGTGACATAATCTTAAAACACATGCCAGCTGATGATGTCATCACTTGGCTTCATCTAGAGTTTGATCGGCCGTGGAAATCCTGGATCTGATAAGGTTTCCATGCCAGTTCTGTCAGACCTGCATGTATTCATCCATTACCCATACCAGGATTTAGATCTAATTAGGACTAATTGCTAATTAGCCGCATAGCAACAAATCATCAGCTTGCTACAAATTAGGATGTTTTTCCTTTAACTTTTGGCTCAGTCGCCCCCCTTGAGTAAACTACAGCTGCTATGAGATCTTTGCCTCATCTTACCAAGTGAACAGTCTCTCGTGAATATCATGTACAAGTGTGCACTGTTTATCTGTGTATGACCTGAGGACGGCGCACCAGCAGTCACAGAGTGACGAGGCTCTGAGGACAGAGATATGCTATAAAGCCCCTTGAGGCAAATTTGTGATTTGTGATATTGGGCTATATAAATAAAATTGACTTGACAGTCACTCCTGCAAGAAGAACGGCAGAGGAAGCTGCAAAAATAAGCTGGACTAATGTTGGTTTGTTTCAGATGTCAAATTTATGACAAACCAACAGTATATGTGTGTGTGTATGTGTGTGTATGTGTGTATGTATATATATATGTGTGTGTGTGTGTATACACATACACATATGGATATATACATATATATATGTACATACATATATATATATATATATATATATATATATATATATATATACACCAATGATTTATGCCTACGATTTAGTGCTGAAACAAGTTGTCAATCCTTTGGTCAACAGAAAATTAATCAATAACAATTTTGATAATTTATCAATCGTTTCTCACTCTAAAGCAAAAATACCAAACTCTCTCTGGTTGCACCTTCTCAAATCTGTTTTATATCAATGTAAATTGAACATTTTTGGGTTCAAGATGTCAGCTCAGGCTCTAGAATTTTACTCTTGACATTTTTAATTTTTTTTTTTTGAAATCCTGTAGATGAATCAGTTGTCACATGTCAAGTGTCCTTGTGCAAGACACTGAAGCCCAAATTGCATTGTGTCAATGAGTGAATGAGAATCAAATTGTAAAGTGCTTTGGATAATGTTCTCCATTTATGAACTTTTTTTGTAGGCAAAATCAAGTACCAAGTAATATTTTGCTAATGATAATATTTTTTGACAAAAACAGAACAGACAGACCAAAGGACAACAGACAGGGCTGTCATAGGTTAAGGTGAAACGCTTGACATCGTGTAAAACAGGAAATATAAAGAAGCTGGGTAACATCGCAGGTCCTTATGATCCGTGAGTGTGATTCATGCAAGGCCAGGGTATTTTTAAGGAGTGAAGGGTCTTCCACTGATTTATAACCAAAAGTCCATTCTGTTGTCATGAGGAAATAAAACAAAGTTCTCCAAACAAACAAACAAAAAAATAGTAAAGAGATCACTTCAGATTCAAATAAGATTTCCGGTATTTTTCATATTTTTTAGTGGCATGTCTCAGAGAAAAAGCCAATCGTTCCATAATATAAATTTCCTGAACTATTTCTATCCATTCAGGGATTGTTGGAGACTTTTTACTCTGCCATTTCCTGGTTAGCAAATAACTGATTTAAATGTTTTTGATGTCAAGCAGAACCTTCCAGTCTGTCCAATACAATGTGGCTTACAATTGGGCTTTGCATGTTGTAGAGAATAAAACAGTGTGTTAGAAAGCACCAAACTGGATGCTCCTGTCAGAAAATGTTCTCAAAGGCCCCTGGATCCCCCTTGCTGGATAATTGTCTCAATTAGCCGGCTGCTTCAAAACATATTAAGATCAAACACTGGTCTTGCTTTAAGATGTTAAGTAATGAGCAGGTGCACAGTCCAGGGAAGACGAAAGAACTGGGGATGCATTGTTTGACCTGGTCAGTGCTTTAATGTTTCAGGAGTCATTTGAGATGATTGGATGAATCATCTGAGAAGGAAAGGGGAAACACTGTCTGAGTCTGTGTGAAGGATTTCAGCCGTTGTAGAGTGCTTGCAACATATAAATGTGTGTCAGTTATGGATGGCATCCGCTACGTGCTTTGGTGGAAGTTTAGTCTTCATTTCTAACATCAGCGGGTAGCTCAGACTCAATATAGAGCGATCAGAGTTGATCCTCTGGGCCTGAAACGGTTGAATCAAGTTTCCACCAAACGCCCATAAATTCAGAGTGCACCATGAGCTGTAATGTCAAACTCTTCAAAGAAAACTAAATAAGAGGGCTGCTGAAGGCACTGTAAAACTCCTAGTGTGTGAAATGTTTGTTCTTGGCAGCTTGCCTTATTTATCATCTAATCAACTGGAATCTTTACCTCGGCGATTGATGTCTCCTTCATTTTATATTTCTTTCCACAATAGGTGGGAAATGTCATTACTTTCCAGCATTGTTTCCTGGTTTTATGAACACACTCCCTCTGCTGAAGCAGATGAAGGAAGGGAGGAGGCTTTTGTCCAGGGGGCTGTGGTGGAAACCCTGAGCCCGTAAATCCTGCACTGATCTTTGGATCATTAAACTGTGAGTCCTGAATCCTTTGGTTCTTTATCACCAGGCCTGGATCCCAGGCCATAATGGAGGCTAACTGGCTAATGATTAGCTGTCTTCTGCAGCTACTCCAGAGCTGGCGGCTGCTGCTGCTGCCTGTCTGAATGGGAGGAGGCTATGAAAACATATAAATCTGGACTCAAATACTTTCTCTTTTTATATGTCTGACTAATGTCTTAATGTCTGAAAGTATTCAGAGTTTCCCGCAAAGCTTAGTGTGGAATGTAAATGGTTTATAATTGTGTAAAGTGTTGTTGGTGTAAACTATTGTTGATTTGTACTTTTTAAGCCAGTCATAGCCCTGACATGTTGTAAAGCTATTAATGTAACTAGTCCACAATAGAGGGTGGATTGGTTTGTGTACATGTGGTTGTAAATGTGACAAACAGCATTTACCTCCTCTTAGTGCTGCTGCTGAACAGATTGCCTTGTCTCTAAACAGCCTCTAGGTTTATGGAGAGGAAGATGATTGGCTTCTGTGAGGCAGTGTTTTGGATAATGATCGCTTTTTCTTCCTTCTATCAAAAATCCTTGACGACTTTTGGTTGTTCGGGAACTAGGCAGGCATGTGAATGTGATACTTCTCTGGCTTTGAAGCAAGCATGGAAAATAGCAATGATCATTGTCTCTCCACTTACAAAATCGACTTTGACGTAACTAGTTTTGAAGAGAGAGTGTGTGAGGGAAGCTTTGTGAGGACACGGAGATCAGGCGGCCCCACCACAGACTCATCCAGCATAGAAACTGATCTACAGCCTGTTGATCGTAGCACCACCGCATCACTAGGTACTAATGTTTGCCTTGTCTGGTTATTGGAATTTATTGCATTAACATTATTTTTTCAGACGATTGCCATGAGGAAAAGTTTTGTAGAAAATGGCTTCTGTCAAACATAAGGGCAGACAGAACATTCTTCTGCAAAATCACAAAATCTGCTAAATTTGAACATTTAATGGCAGCAATTTTTAGGTTATTTATTTCTACAAAATCTGCAGATGGCAACAACTGTATGGTTAAAGTTAGTTAACTGAAACACTTAGATGTGTTAAGGAATGATTACTGTGAATAAAAAATAAGTCTGTTGTATGTTTATGGACATACATTTTGCATGTCTTTCTGTCTGTCCATCTGTTGCTCTTCCTGAGGTTTCTTTCATTTGTTTTCCATTAAAGGAGTTTTTTTTTTAGGCGTCAATTAATCACGTTTGACCAACAGTCACAGTGAAATGTATTCATATGAGTTGAGGCTCTAAGGATAGAGGTTGTCGTATGCTTTATTTGTGATTTTGGGCTGTATAAATAAAATTGACTTGACTAGACTTAATTGCTCTCTGACGGGCTGCAAACTCCAGTCTTTGGCATCAGAGTCTGACATGCAACATGCCCATCCACCACTCTGACCAGTCTGACCCTTATCGCTGCCTTACAACATAAAGGGCACACTGGCTTCCTGCACTGGCACTCAATGTTGGCAATGAACAGAATTTCTAGGGATACTGGGCTGCTTTGCTAGACCACAAAATGTGTCTAGTGTGACTGAAAAGAAGATTACTGAGCCTGTCTTAAACTTGCTCTTGCTTTCATTTTTACTGTCAAAAAAGCTCAGAAATATCTACGAGAAAACACAAGCTGATCAGTCACAGTTCTTTTGGTCTACAAGTGGTATTCCTGTAGCTGTTGTAGCCCCGACATGTGGTTACATATGGAGCCTGTAACCCCCTATTGCACAAGTATAAACCCAGCTTTAATGTGTTAGCATCTAAAATCCTATTAGAAACCCTTGATTTGTTTTGGGCTCACCTGAATCTGACCACAAAGCAGAATTTAACTCCAACCTCTGTCAGATTTTTCACTCAGTGGGAAAACCATTTTGACTCTCCTCAGCCGGTCGGTTGTGGGCTCCTGGCTGTAAACTTGCTGTTTGCTGCTTAATCATTCAGTAAGGATTAGTGGCACTGTGTGTTTTCTAATTATAGACCTGGACTGGGCGCTCTCCTCCTCTGTGGGGTCAAATCTAGCCCACCAGGCCCTCAGCCAGCAGCCTATTCACAGCTACACTCAACTGCTACTTTCACACGTTTATTTCTGTGCCGTTAACTTGCCATCTTTTTATTGTCGTTTTATCACTCCATGCTCTCTTCTCTTTCTTTCCCTCTCTCTCTCTTGTTGAGCTCACAACAAAGACTTTTCATTTGGATAAAATAAAACTCAGTGAGGTAGCTGTCAAAATAAATCACTTCTTGTATCAAGGAGGAAACAAGGAATTGCCTGAAAGAAAAGGACACCAATTCTTTTTTTCCCCCATACAATCAATCATCCGTCTTTTCACATTTTTTCATTGTTGGAGAACAATAGGTTTGATTAACCCTCTGGGAAAGCTCATTATCTATTTCCATTACAAAGGTATTTGTAAGACACTTGGATTTGAAACGCCTGAGCAAAAAAACATAGATCAAAGGAATAGATTGATGCCCATGAGCTCTGAAAGACAATAATAGAAAGATGATGGCTGCCAGTCTCAGCTTAAGCATCTGGCTTAACAGGCCAGATGTGTATCCTGCACTGTAGTGTGTTTTTGATCATTGTGACTGCTCTGTGTCCAGTCTATGAACTGGATCTGCTGTTGTCTCCTCTGATGCCCACTGACATTAAAATGTTTTATTCTGCCTTCTTTCACTTCGTAGATGAAGTGAGCCGCAACAGTGGGGCTTGAATTATTTATTTATGAGTTTATTTTTATTATCAGACCCTGTTAGCGCCTTTTGGGGGTTCCATTGTTAAGCCGAATCAATTTCACTTCTTCAAGGGACACCTAGGAAATGGTTCAATCCATTTTTAATCAAAGCACCTTATTAAGCAGGAGGTCCGATCAGATTAGTGTGTCTATTTCCCCATCAATCATTTGACGAGCCCTGTGATGTGAAAACCACATGGTGGTTGTGAAGATAACTGTTCTCTGAAATAACCTCAAAATAATTTATTTACAACATGAAATGTGTTATGATGCAAAAGTTTTAATTAACTCTCTGACATTTTGGAAAATAAACCTGTTTGCCGTCTTAATGTGGACACGGACAGTGGATGTGCACACGGTTTTGCTCTGTGGCTGTCTGCAAACATGGACGTGTAAACACATATTTTTTCTGGTGTGGGCAGACCCTTGTGGACATTGGCAGATGACAACATTTACATTAAATGAACCCTTGCGGCTACGCGGACCCAGAGTAAGATGAGACGACTGAAATCAGTTTTATCTCCTTGTGTCCAGTACGAGAGGTTCTGGTTGCCTTTGTCTTAGTTTAGCCTAGCTTAGCTCAAAGACAGATACCCACTTTACACCTGGCACTAACATGTGATCTTGATACAATATCTGGATAATGACATCCGATCCATGGGCCTTTTGCATTTACACCTGTATTATAAGTTATGCTAATTAATTAGGCGTGGCTTGGAGATTTGTCAACAAACATGGCGCATCCCAGGTCAAGCAAAGCAATGCCATGGACAGATGTCACTCATTTCTTGCAAGGGAAGACTTATAGCTGCTGCTATTTCTTGTAGCTTTTGCTTAAACTAACAAGAAGAGGCAGAGTCATGTGATCTTTCAACTTGCTGGGCGGACGTTTTTTCTTAAGAATAAGGTCACGCTGTAGGGACTGCTTTTAAACCTAAACGCGAGCCTGTCCACCTCCAGATGTGGTCTGGCTTTTCTGATTACAATGTGTTCTGCATGCTTTTACACCTGACATTAACACAAATTTTTCTTATCCAGATAAGATATCCAGATACAGATTGCATGTTAATACCAGGGGTAAATGGGGCCTAAAAGTCTAACTCCACCAAACACGAAACAACACACTATCCAACAATTCCATAGCTGAAGAGAGTGAATAGTGTGAATGTAATGTTAAAAGCAAATACTGAAAGCAAAAGCAAATAATTGAATGTGAATTCCTAACGTACGAGTTTGAAGGCTGGATTGTTTTTGCATCCATCCGTCACCTATCCCAGCTTACAATGGGCAAGAAGTACTGCCTGGACAGGTCACCAGTCTATCACAGGGCTGACATATAGAGAGAGACAACCATTCACCCCTACAGACAATTTAGAGTCTTCAATTTAATCTAACCTGCATGTCTTTGGACTGTGGGAGGAAACTGGAGCACCCAGAGGAAACCCATGGAGACACAGCCCTATAGCCAACATTGTTTCTCCTCCTGTTTCTCTCCTTTTTTATGTGTTTATGAAGTTACATTTTCATCTCGCTTCACAGCATGTACAGCAAACCTGCTTTTTTCTCCTCCATGTGTGTCTTTCAATTGACTTTGTACGTGCTCTCGTACAAACCTTTTTATTTCAGCCTCTCACCTAGTTATGCCATCTTTAAAAAGATACATTCTCTTCAACATCAAAATGGAATTACATGTAGGCTAATCCTTGTTCTTGTACAGGATGACCTCCTCTTTTTCGCTAGAATTAGGCTTCTTTACAGAATTAATTACTCTGAGGTTTGGGGCTGAGGAGATTTCTTTGTATTTTCAATCTCTGGGTTCTTTTGTGTCCCCCCACACCAACATTAGGGAGCAGGATTGATAGAGAAGGTCTTATTAGTTCTGCTCTCTGTGAGTATTGAAGTGTAAAAACGAAAAATAGACACGCACACGAATGCACAAAAGAGCGTTAATTGAAAAGTGTGACTAAATCAAACTAAACAGGCTGCATCAATTAGTTAATGGTTAGACTCGTAATTAGATCTTTGGAAATCGTTCTCTTTGTACAGGTGATTGATAGTTGTAGCTGGAGAAATGTTGTTCCCCAGAAGATGACTTGGATGCTTAGATTCTGGCTCATTATAAAACCATCCACACACTCTTTGATGAAGATATCCGCGCTGCAGCCTCCAATTTACAGCTCAGCTTGATCAAACTGCTCATTTACAGAACTAATGAGAAAATGAACAAAAATTACGAAATCATTTGGTTGTTGTATTTCATCAAGAAAAAGAAGCTGCATTTCTTTTTCTGCTGCGGGTGATTATATCACAATTACAACACAACACGGCCCCTTTTATATGCTCGGTGAGGGCGGCGGCTCCCTTTTGGAATTATGAACATTGCGTTGGAGGCGTGTTGTGTACCCGGGCGGTAAACAATGCCACCAGTGATCAGACTTGTTTTCATTTTCATCACCAGATTTCCTGGCATAATGCCTGGGTCACGCATCAAGAAGACCGTAACGAGAAATTGTGTTGTGAGACCACATTGCAATTAAAACAGGATACAAGATGTTTTTTTTTTTCTAATTACATCACAATGGATTTAATTATAGCTGCATGTTTTGCAAAGGAACAGTGTTGCAAATAGCGTCAGGCTTGATCGTCTGTCTTTTGTTTGTGACAGGATGTTCCCTCGCTCTCTGGACTGTAATCAGTATACGGAAAAGACACTATGATATGGGAACCAAACACTGGCACCATTTGGGAGATGAAGAGGAGTTTAAGAAATGAAACAAATGATGCGCTGCAGCCTTTTTGTCCGGCTGTGTTTGATTCGAACATGTTACTGTCTCAAATGAATAGAAATAATTTACATTTAATGATCTTTTAAATGGTAACTTAATGATCAGTAACCAGAGCTGAGCTTTCTCACAGAGGCTGATAGCTCATTCCACAAAGTTTGGATGCTTCAAATAAAAACATACACCAAGGAAGCTTTTTCTTAGAAGTTGAACCTCTGACATTTCAAAAGCATTGTTCTCTCTGACAGCTTATAGTGCTCCTGCTATCTGAAATCCTTCTCCCCAACACTTCCTCTTCCTCCAGCCTTTGCGAGAACAGCAGGGTCTGACAGCCCCAAGCCGAACAGTGTGAAGTTTGTGAAATGGAAATGGCTTTGTGGTTACTCATAAACGTCTGACCGCTCTATCTCTTGTGTGTGTGTGTGTGTGTGTGTGTGTGTGTGTGTGAGACATTGCTTAGATGCAGCTACATGTGTTAGATGGACTGTGTTTGTCTGAGAATCCATCTCCACTGACAACTGGTGATTTCCTTCTCTGTATGCAAATAACCAAAAACATCACTTCCACAATATTTCTGCACAGGCGGCAGAATGTTCCCCCTAGGAAAGTGCAGGACATGAGCCATTGTTATGGTAGACAAATGTTGCCTTGAGTGCCCATTATGTCCTGTTCAGCCTCTATGTTGCAGACATAAAAATGCCAGAATCAGTATTGCTAAAATATACAGAAGTGTGTCCAAATAAAGAAAAACAAAGCATAACTGACTGTAGAAACATAACAAATGTAAATGCTTTGATACAGGATACGAGGAGTCACTGAATGGTTGTGAAAAAGATCAGATCTCAACCTAGTGTAAGTGAACACGCATGGGAGATATTGGAATGATGTGTTAGACAGTGCTCTCCATCACCACCATCAAAACACCAAATGAGGAATTATCTTTTGGAAGAATGGTGTTAGTCCCTCCAGTACAGTTCAGAGACTGAGAAAGAGAATCTATGCCAAGGACAGTGAAAGCTGTTCTGTTGAGTTGACGACACTTATGTTGGTTTTTCCTTTAATTTGTCACATATCTGTAGGTGCATTGGTACAAAATTGTGCAAGGAAGTGGAGTACATTATGATAAATCGATTGAGGGCGGGCATAACAACATGATCACCTGTAAGAGATTCTGAGGAGAAAGACAAGTGATTTAGCTACAATTTACCTTTGTTGTTACATGCTGCTACATTTCCTCAGTCATTGATGCATGTTTCCATTCAAAGCGATGCTCAACGCAACACTGTATCCGTATATATTTGATAGCAAAGACTCACCCCTGCAGGCCTGAATCATAGTTGTAAAAAGTTTGTAGTTTGTTCTTTTACAATAACCAAGAATTCAAGCTGTGGTCAGGATGATGGGGGAAAAAGTATCCAAACATCCATATAGACTTCCCAGATCTCCAATGTCCATCCAGTATGTTTGATATTTTCATTATACACTGCTTCTGTGCCACGCTATTGCTTTCCTTGATACTCTGAAGCCCAGCCAAAAGCTGTAACTATATTTTGCCAAATCACAGTCTTTGATATGTACTGAGCATACGGCTAGACATTGGAGAGGTGGATTATGCTGTCGTGTTGTGAAAAATTGTCACCATTTGTGCAATATAATTACATTTTTGATTGCTGAATATTTCTTTAAGAAGAGGACAAAGGTGGTCCAGTGTGGTGAGGAAATGCATACTGTAAGTGTTTGTTCCCAGACCATCCCCCAGTACAATTTGGCTGATTAGATTCTTGGAGTGTGTCGACTGCATTCACAGTTGTATTTTTAGCTGTGTGGAGAGTATTAGATCACATGAGATGAATTTTCATGCCATGTGAACAGGAACAAGATGTGTGTCTGTGTCACGGGCCTTGTGAAATTCAGCAGAAAGTGTCAAACTGACAGGCACACAAAATCCAAAGTGATGTTATAAATCTATTTTTCTTCAGTGATTGTTTCTCATGTGCGAGCATGACAGCCTGTTATTCTGTAGAACATCACCCATCGCTCTGAGGACTTTTTTTACTGGTGAAGGTTATTTAAAATATGTCAGCCTCAAATTCAAAGTCAATTTTAAAATTTTAACATTAAAAAAAGGCCAAATTCTGGCCAAGTAGTTCTGATCAGTGTGTGTTCATGTGTCTGTGAAGATGTGAATGTGTCCTTGAATAAGAGATCAGAACTATGCTCAACGAAAGCAATGAAAGAAATACGAAAATTGGTATTTTTCAAAAATTGTTTAAAGTGATTTTCATTTGCATCCAATAGTTGTATGAGTTCTGCTGATACGACGCAGTTAGCTGCAGTTTACAGTATATAAGCTCCTCTTGTGACAAGCTCAGCTCAGAAAATGCTTCTGCTAATAGAAAGTGAAGAGAAATGGAGGGAAAGTGCAAATGAGCTGCTGATTATGCACCAGACCCCCTGTAAGAAAGTAAAATAATGAATAAATAAATGGTTAAAATGTATTGTTTGTGCAGCAAATTGTATTTTTAGAATCTGCTCCACGTGTATTTTGTGTTGATATTTTTAATAATGAGCTGTGTTAGTTTGCACAGTGCCTGGGTCAGCATTGTGGTGAAGCTGTGGGCGAATATGACTTGCTGAAAACGGGACAGATGCTTATTATATCACAGATCAGACCAATTAACGCGAAGGTGACAGTGTTTGGATTTCCCCGAGGCGGTGCCGCTGACGCCGCTGACCTGTTGCATCTGTTGTGACAGCAGAGCAGAGACCGCTGAGCGTCTGAGGAGACTTGTTAAGAAGCAAAGAGCTGCTGCGCTCAAGCTGCTGCATGATCTGCAACCGATTTTTGTCTGGACAGCACAGGGACCTGAACGCACTCACACATACTGTACTTCCTCACAGACATCCACACACACTCTGCTGCTGGTGACGGCCTATTCAGTGTCACATAGCATCTTTATTTTTTACTTTTTCTGAGTAGAATATGTGTGTATGTAATTGGAGACTTTTGAAAGCGATTGTTTGCCAGATTGTTATGTAACCGTCAACAACAAAATGAATGCTTCTACTAAAATTCCTCATTTTGGAATCACAAAGGCGCTCTCGACAGACTGTGTGTTTGTGTGTAGTTGGCAGGTGAGCTTTTATTAAAGTTTTGCGGCCAATCCCAAAGTAGCACAATGGTAGAGAGTGATGAATGCCCACAGCTAAAATCCAATAAGATGGATTTGGTGGGAACAGCAGCTCTCGCTCACTCACTCACTCACTCACTCACTCACTCGCACACCATCTTGCTTCCTCTCTCTCTTCCTGTCTCGTCCTCCCTCTACCTCGCTCCATCACACACGCCCAGTCGCTCATCCACCAGCGGGGGTTCCAAATCAGTCGTTAGTTCGTGCCAGATCAATGCTCTGTCATCAACAGGGGAGTCACATTGCTGGTCTTTTTAATGGAATGCCTCCTACCTGGGCCACCCGTCTTGCCGACTCTGAAGTGGATTCACCGGAGCAGTCGGTGATTAACAGCAACGGACCCATCGGCTGTTTGCTGTTGTCTCCATTGTGCGTGACCGTTCAGTGCTGAAAGATTGCAGCCCGCTGTACAGACCACTTTAAAGGCTTTGAGAAACAGCAGCATGAATGCAGTAAGCCGGCACTTAATTACATTCACACAAGATTTGTATTAGATTCCAGTGTTGCTGCCTAGCAGTGAGGGTGAACTGTGCTGACTTACTACACATTTAAACATGTACCTTATTGTACTTAAAGTTTAACTGGAAGAATTATGAAAGCATGAATGAATGAAACCTCTGTTGCCTCTGTAGGGAATTTGACTTGCATTTAGCCTTTGCAACATGCACTTTACGCTAGCAATAGGTCAACATACAGCACAAATTAGAAAAACAACATACTGCAGAAGTCATATACAAAACACTGACTTCAATCCGTAATAAAATGAGAGTCCTGAAGCCAAGTCAAGTTAGAGTTTGTTAAGCAGGTGGATGATACCTATTTTCTTTCCTTCCTGGACGTGATGTATATCCACCCAGCGGGTAAAACCGTATCTTCAGACAACAAAGGGTCTGATGGATTTGCTTTGATCTTATAAGCAAACTCATAAATTACTGCATACCCAATGTACCTTTTTTTTTCCCAATTTGAGAACTCTGTGCAGTTTGTCCTGAGCCAGAAAAACAACAGCATTGGCTGTTTGTTGGTACGCTTAAACGACCTGTGTGTACGTTTTCCTGAGAAGCAACCCCTTGCAGCCACACTAGTAATGGCCGACCTCTGTCAGTTGCAAAGTTGGATGTAGCACTTACAGGTACAAGTCTTGGGGGGAGGGGGTTGAGGTGGACTTTGACATTGGAGACCAGTTTGTATCCCAAAAGCGATCTTTCTTTAAACTAAACCAAGTACCTTCAGTGCTAAACATAACCAAATCTTTACCCGAAGAGTGGCAGAACAGGAAATGCTCATATGCGTCATTTTTGGGACAGTCGCATGGTTCACTCCTGGAAGGTACTGACACTTGATCATTTAGGTATTAGGACTTGTTAGTTTGTTTCAAAGCTTTCCCCCAACACTTCATGCAGAAAGTGAATGCACTCCAAATAATAATAAAATAATAACTGCATTGATCTGTAAAAACACTAGCATTACTGTTGGCATTTATATTCAGCTTATCATCAATAATAAAACCCAAATATTTATACTTTTGAGCATGGTCAGTGATTTTAGCATTTACAAATTCTGGGGAAAGTTTTTGGAAATCAACGCCAGCTATGAAAGTAGTTTATCTCTGATCTTTAAATTCTCTCTGCATCATTTTTGCTGTGTCTGGGTTAATGGCTTCTAAATATTGTCTTTACATTAGGGTGTAAATGTTGTGTGGATGGATTTAATTTCTCCACTATTTACTGTAACACTAAAACATATACAAACATATGTCAGCACCAAATGTTTTGTTTATGGCCAAAGAACGGTGCATCTATACTCTTACAGGTCTTGGACCTAAGGCTTGGTATGAGTACTTTTTTGTGCGTGACCAAAATGTGTCAATAGCATCCAGTATCAATAACTGTCAAATATCTGAAAGTTGTTACTGAATGTCTGATCAGATCTGTAATCTTCTTCATATATTCTTCGATCAGAAAGTCCCTGATTCAAATCCAAATTTAGCAGTTTTTAGACTTGTATGTAGGCAAAGTTGTTGTATGTACATTTATGTTTAAACAATATTTGAGAAGTTTGACTTCTGTCAAATGAAAAAAGTTTTGGTATTGGTACAGAAAGTCAGGTATTGCTTTGGCACCAGTCAAAACATTTCAAACGATTCTCAGCCCTAGTAGGAAGAAGGTAGAATTTCATCAGTGTTGTAGCGTACAGATCTTACGTGAAATAAAATCTGAATCAGGGAAATAATAATAATAATCTTTATTCATAGAGCACTTTTCAAAACAAAGTGCTTCACAAAGGCAGCATTAAATAAAACAGACAAGTTATAAAATCACCAGGTTTTAAAAGAAAACAGATAAGGCAAGAATAGGAAAAGAAAAACATTTTTAAAGCAAATAAAAGACACTTCAAAGAAATTTAAAACTCACGTAAAATCAGGAAAGGCTCTCCGATAAAAGTATGTTGTTGAAGGGACTTGAAGGAGATCACTGACTCGGCCGACCTGATTTGAGATGACCATGTTTTAGCTTCCTCTTGTGGAACCAAGCGTCCTGGCTGCTTGTAGACGTCCTGAGTTGCTCCACTTCCTATTAGCATTCCACAGGGACATCAGGTATGGGTCTCGGAGGTTGTCGTAGCGTTTGCTGCACCAGCTGCTCTTCGTTCCCGCAGGTAATGAGAGATTTTCTGCCACTTGTAAGATGTTGAATAATCCATACAATCAACAGCAGGTCCCAACTCCAAATATTGGCATTCATATTGTAATTGAAGCAAAATAAAAATGGAGAAATGCTTAAAAAGATAACAAACAAGCAGCGAGCAGAGCGGCCACACTTCATATCGAGTAAATCGTTACTGACCCTCTACTCCTGTATTTTGAATGATTGGTGTCTTTGATTCTTCCAGTGTCTACTGTTTTGTTTGACTGTTGTTTAGCTGTTATTTTCATCAAGTATCACTTCCAGAGTTGTGATCAGGCACAATGTCCAATCTAGGTGCACAGTGTCCATATAAATAGCTTTTCTTCACATTTAAAAAATCCAAAACTATTGCAAAAAGGGACAATTTATCTGGCAATTGTTTTTCATTCGGCACACTTTATCACAATGTTCTCTGACAGGAAAACAGCTCGCACAGAAACAGCATGTTAAGAGCCAGACAAGTGGTCTGTTTTGTGTCTGGATGACCGAAGCCCTGAGCTCAGTGCTGCCGTCCCAGCCGTGTCACTCATAACATAGACACAGCACAGGCACAAAGAGCTCTTTAAACACCAGCCACAAGCTTGTCATCGGGCTGCCTGTGATTGATCACTTTGACACAGTTCAGTAGTGTGTCATTATTGTGAGAGGTCTTGAAAACGTGGCTCTTTTTAGATGAACTGTCATTCTTAATAAAATATTACTGTGGACTACTACATCAGCTGAAGCTCGAGACTGGTGCATAGAAAAGGACACATAATTTGTATCAGTGCAGTTGTGGCCTTGCGGTGTAGCTGTTAAGGTTTTCTGCTTTTCCACCTTTTTAATTTTGCATTCTTCCTGTTGGAATACTAATTCAAACATTTGCTTCATTCTTCCTTGAAATTCAGACTCCTGCGAGAGAAGGCTGGCATTTGCGTTGATCAGTCATGCACTCAGATCATGCCTTCTTCCGCGTTCCCGTGTGTGCCATGGTGTCAATTAAACCTGAGGTCTGCTGTGCTCTAGCGGGCTGACTCTGTCTAATGGGGCTCCTTGCAAAGAGACTATCCATAATAGAATTAATAATGAGACACACTTGCGAAAAGGGCTCAGTTATCATCCCAATCTCATCTGCGGCGAATTCTTGCCGAGCTCTCTCGCTCTCAGAAATAAAACATTAAAAAACAACTGGACAAAAACCCCAAGCCTGGCCGTAAAACTTAAGAGTTCATGGTGCATTAAATTCCAATGAGCTCCAATCCTACCTGGCGTCCTGGTGATTAAAACTGCTTGTGCGTGTTTCGGTAGGGAAGGGGAAGTGTGGTGTTGTAGAGATGCAATTCAGATCTATCAGCGGAGAGAGGAAGGGAGCTGACAAGGAGCAGAAGGGTTTATTAGTGCTCTTCCTTCTGCTCGCTGCCACAGAAATAGCACAGAGAGGATGAGTGATACTGCTGTGGAAGAGAGATCTGTACTCTTTCCAGCAACCTGAGAAGAGATACAAAAATACAGTCATAAATATAAGACATTTTCATAAAAATAAACGTTTTACAAAGCTGTAGCTGTTCTAAACACCTGATGCCAGGTAGGAGTTTATTGAGTGATGTGTTTATATTTCCAGTAGTAGCAACAGTGGTTGGAATAAATGGAGGAGCTGGGCCATTGTCATGAACAGTAATCGTTGCCATGGCTGAATGGGAAAAGAAAAGAGCGTCACCCACAGAAACTCAAAAGACCATCAACAGAAAATACAGAGAAAAAAGCCCAGTCACAGTACTTTAACACAATAAAAATGCCTCCAGTAAACACGTCAAGCCGGGTCTATGTGAAAGAAATTTTATTTCATATGAATGGTGGCCTTAAACCTTTGACAGTCTGTGCAGTAGATGAAAATCTGTCAAGTAAATGCTCTTTCAGTTATATTTCTTTTTCTAAATGTATCAACAGCCACGTGAAAGAAAAGCAGCCTTCTCATTTATTTGAATGAGCACAGCGTGGGGTGCCAACACAGAGGGCTCCGGCAGAAAGGTTTGCTGCAACACAACCCGACTTCATCCGGCAAGGCAGTAGCTTCAAGAAATAGCTCTAATAGTTTCATCATAGTATATAGTAAATATACTGTTTATTGCAACGGCAGTTCTTTGCCTTTTTCTGGAAAAATATGTTTTTCTCTCCTGTATACCAAAAACAGTTGGTGAAAAAGCTGTGATATTGCCTCCAAGCCGCCACAGTACAATGTCACATTCACCTGGACCTGGAAAGCTGTAGGTTTGAATGCATTTAGTTGATTATGTGAAGGGGAAGTAGCTGAACGAAGCTCTTAAAGCTACACTATATGTGCCCTTGACCTTTCTCCATACTGAAAAGTGCCCTTCAGAGATTATATTGATATCAGTTGTTTCATATGTGGTAAGACAGCAAGCGTATTTCTCAAAGTGAGTTGGTATAAGTGTCCAAAATCAGATAAATACTATAGATATATATCTATATATACAGTATATCCAGACATTTATTTATATATTAGAAAAGAAATTAGAAACATGATAAATATGTTCTTCTGGCATTGCTGCTGGTATGCACGCACACTGTTTTATTTGATGGCAGTATTTCAAAGATATTGTGATGTTTTCACAACTAACTTGAGGTGACGTTATAGATTTACTGAGCAGTGGGCAGGCTGTGAACAAAGTTGTTGTGGTTCCTGGAGGGGACTGGTAGAACGAGTGATTATACCCTCAGGCTGTGTGTGTGTGTGTGTGTGTGTGTCAGCATTGTAGGTGTGTGTTACTGTTTGTGATATGGGCGTCCCTTAATGCACTCCTGGCCTCCGTCCAGGGTGAGTGATTAGGGCAGTCTGTGGGATTGAATCCAGCCAGGTCTGCCCAAACACCAGGCTCTGCAGCAGGCTGAGGGCTCTTTTCATTGCCCCCCTGTCTGTCCCCGAGCATGACTGCTGCTGATGGGATCATGGCTGTGGATCACTACTGCTAATAACACTCCACACCCCTCCTCTCTCTAATTGGCAAGGGGTATTGCATACTTCACACTCACAAACACAGTGCTTAATTGCCATGTTAGAACAGCCGAATACCAATCACCTGTGATGATACGGCAGCTAAGTATTGCTTCTTGATGCATTTTTCCGTCTTTTTAAAGATTTTGCTTTATTGTAATGCTGAAACGATAAGTCGATTAATAATATAAATCATTTATAAAGCAAAAATGCCAAGCGTTCTCTAGTTCCTCCCTCTCAAATGTGAGGATTTGCTGCTTGTCTCTGTTTTATAAAATTGCAAATTGGGTGTTGCACTGTTGGTCGGGCAAAAAAACAAACAAGAAATCAATTGATAATGAAAATAATCATCAGTTGCAGCCCTACCTGACGTTTGTTCGAGTTGGAAGTAGAGAGTGACCAGAGATGTGGGGGACTGATAATACATTAAAAGTTGGACCGTAAGGATGATTCTTAAATTTAAAATCCCACATACGCGCACACAAACAAGCTATTTGCAGGCTTGTATGTGTACACATATTCCCAAGATAAAGCTGGATGATAATTTAAAGCTCAAATTTTTATAGTAATGATTAAATAAAAAACTGCATGTAACATAAAAGATGCTGTTGTGACAAAATTACAGAGAATTTTTACGAACTCTGCAGGGCTTTTTAGCCTCTTTAAACTCGTATTATTTTTAAAAGGAAGGCAAAAAACATTCAACAAGAATGCAGAAACTACTCCAAATAACTGATGATGTTGCTCTGTGTCTGTTGAATGTGTAAATACCTTATAAATAAGGCCGTAATACATCAGGTCTATGTGTCAGTCAACTTCTTTTGGACTTCCTCTGTCCTACGCAGCTTTAATGTCACTGTTTATCATGTTTTTTATATAATAATGTTGTGACGAAATTATCATATCATGACTAAATAAATGATACATGAGAAACAAGTTGAATCTGAATGAAACCTAGCACAGCATTAGCTCATAAATATCTGATATTGGTTCACTTAAACACTTTATAAACATTTATATAACCACTATGCAAACATTTTACTCACTGTTTATTCTTTGAGTATCTGACATACTCAAGGAAATATCATCACATACACTATGGATATCAAGATATGGCTGTAATAATTAATGCAAACAGTATTAATACAAACACACATCAGCAGCTGCACCTTGATAGTTAGCCTCAGAGCAGTTTTGTGTGGTTCTGTGTTTGTGTTTGTGTTGCGTACTGTACACGCTGCAGCCACACACCATGTATCTGTGAAGCTTTGCTCATCATATCAAGTGATATGTTTTGATCCGGGCTCTCTTTGAAGTCGGATGTAATAAATTTGCTCATCAATTACACTGTCTGGCTCGGCCTTCTGTGCGCGTTTTGTTTGGTGTCCGCTCCAGTTAATTAGAACAGAACGTGTCGTGTCGTCCTTGAGATAGCAGCTAATAAGTGCGAGCTGTCTGAATCGCTGCCTCATAATGCCTGCTTTGCTCTCCTGGCAGAAAGGAGCAGCATGCAGAATGGAAGGGCAATAAAGTGTGTGTTGCATATAATGTACTTAATAATGTACTCTGTAGGTCATCCGAGCATCGACAGGGCAGCCTAGCAGCTACAAAAGAGTCAGCCCCATGTTTCTGCAGAGTTCTCGGACCTCACATAAACACATTATTGTTCGTTGTGTTGATGTGTGAGCCGGTTTAGGATTCCTCGGATGCTTTGTGAGATTCCAACTCCTTGATGTTTGTAGTGAAGAGATAGACTTAATGCCACTATCTTACGTTATCAGCTGTTATCAGCCCAGCCTCCATCGCCCCTGCTGTGTCTGTAACTCATCACAGAGACGTGTTTTTAAAGCAGCGTTTAGCAGCCCCAAACAACACACACTGAAAGATCTGATCCTGAAGTAGGACCAGAGACCACCAAGGTCCTTGAATGAGATCGAGGATGTCTCAGGCAAAATTAGCTTCAGTGTAATTGCTAGAGATGTAATGATGTGGAATTTCTGGGCCAATAACAATAACAGATAATCGTCTGTTTGTTGTAGTTTATACCAATGCAAAAATGTGGCAATGGGCAATAAAGGCAAACATTTTAAAGTGACTGCATTTTTACTGACGTTCTTCTTTGTTATTTCCTCTTATTAACTACTAAACAGGCAGCAATGCAATTAATTTGAAGTCATCTATCTGCCAGTGACTCCACAGTCACAGAGTATCTGCACTCTGCAGCTATTTACGTCCAATAATTACATTATTACATTATTGGAGGTAATTATATTGGCAACAGATTAACATGCATTCCTATTAATTTCACTAGTTACTCTGTACAGTATTGTACAATTTTAGCGTGTAAGAATGACTACAGGATTTGTATTTGGTGTCTGTGGTCTGTTGGGCTGCAACTAAGGAATATTTTCCTTATCAATTAATTGTTTACTCAATAAAGTGTCATGCTATAAGGACTGCAAGCTCCTTAAGGTGTCGTCTTCTAGTAGCTTATTTGGTCTGAACAACAGGGATTCAGTTAATGTGCAATAAACAGATAAAAGTTGCAAATCCTCACAATGAGGAGGCTGGAACCTACAAGTGTTTGGCATTTCTATTTGATAAATCACTCAATGATAAATCAGTGATTAAAAATTAAAATAAAATAAAAAAAATCTTGATTAATTCTCTGAATCAACTAATTGCTACATTGAATGTAAAAATATTGCGCACCGTTGCAGTCTGCCCTATACACATCTAATCAGTTCAGGAGCCTGGATAACAGCCCCCCCAAACCAGCCTTCTCTTTGTGACCTTTTGGCTCTCCAATTAACAACCTCCACTCAGAGCATCAGACGCCCCTCTTTTGTGGCTGTCAAGCCAGAAATGTGTTGGACAGACCTTTTGTGCGAGTTGTTATTCATGTCTCTGCCTTTTTGTTCCCTAATAGCCCATCATCTGGGCACTGTCCCTCTGACCTCGCGTCTCTGACACACTGCTCTGCTAAACGACAAGGAAAAGGCCACAACTCTGGAGACTGGGAATGTACAAGAAATTATTTCACTTTGTTCTGAATACTAAATGCACTGAATGCATTAATAGGTTGTGTTGAATTTAACTGACAAATCTGAAAGTAGTTTTTTGATAGATTTGTTTGTAGTCGATTCACTTTTAACATTACAGTATGACCTCTGAAAATGAAGCATTACTTGCGACCTCTCTTCACATGCTGCATACTGTTTGGTGGAGCTGCTCATAACTCATAACTTTCCCTTCTCGGGTTCTTTCTTTTGAATCATTTTTAGAGGCCGGAGGAGGTAAAAGCATCCAGTTTTTACAAAAGAAACAAACCGAGATTAGAGAACAATATAAGAAAAACATATAGATGTGTTTTGTCTTCTTTCCTGTCTTGTAAACCATCTCATGACACTTCAGGTTAGTCTTGTGACCCATTGGGAAAGAAAATTAGTCTACAACAATGTTGATGATTTATTAATTGTTTGCCATTAATCAAGCAAGAATGCCAAACATTCTCTGGTGTCAGCTTCTCAAATGTGAGGATTTTTGGCTTTTCTCTGTTTTATATCACTGTAAACTGAACATGTTTGTGTTTTGGACTGTTAGTCAGAAAAAAACAAGCAAATTAAAGACATCACCAGCAATAGACATTTTTCACCTTTTTCCTAAATGTCAGATTAAACAATTAAGACTTTGGGAGAAATGTCTATACCTACTCTATATGTTTTAAAAGAAGATGGATATAACATCTGGATTTATATGGAAAACTCTGGCCATTAAACATAACTTGAAAAGAAAACAATTGATTTTTTAGGTAAGTAACAAAACAGATAAATGAATGATCAAGATAATCATTGTATAGCTGCTACTGTACATGTAGCATGTACATTCTCAAAATCAGGAGCACATTTCTTGTAAACTAAGTGTAATGGCTCCAGGTTTGGACCCAAAAGCATGACTCAGAGACCAGGCAGGTAAAGTTAAAAGTTATGTTTTGCTGGTGGTCAGAAACAGGTGAAAGTCAATACCAGACGGGCAAGAAGGGTAAGGCAAACATATCCAGATCAGATCAGGCAAAGGGGCAGTAGTCCAAAAAGCAGGCAGGCAGAGATGATGGCTGGAGCGCTAAGTTGAAAGCACGTAAGACGATCTGGCAGAGAGTGAATGGGAAGGGGCCGGTATATATACTAATGGGGGAGTGGGAACAGGTGTGCAGGAGGTCAGGTGATGGGAAATGGCGGGAACACAGGGGTTACTGCAGGGCAGGAGGGAGTAGTTAGTATACGGCAAGAGCAGAGAGTAGATAGAAAATGTGGAACTGGTTGACGTTGTGATAATAAGATGAAAAATGCATTAAAATGTACAGGCTGTTGCTTCCAATGAAGACATTATCAACGGTAATTAGACTCACTTTTTAGTAAGTAGCAAATAGCTTTCCTAAATTCCTCATTCACAACAGTGCCGTACAACAGTGTTTGATGCATCATCACTGGCATTTACATGGTTTTTCGAAACTACTTTGGGATTGGTTTTCCTGTGAGGCCAACTGCAACCTGTTCTCTATAATGCATCTGAGCTCAGCCTGTATAGCAGATCTCTAATGTGAAACTGGTGGCCAAAATTGAACAGTCTCTTACTCCCAGAGTTCTCTGAACTAGTTGGGTGAGCTCAAATCAATACTGGCCCGGGGGTTCCCAGGTTCATACAATGAAACAGTATCAGGTAGACACAGAGAGAGAAATGCAGTCGATAATATCACATTATGGTTCCTGTGTGTGTGAATGAGGGTGTGAGACTGTGGTTGACAGTGCCAAGTGAAATCATAATAGAGTTTCTGAGGGCCAGACAGAGTGTGTTATTACAGACTGGGGATATGGAAAGATATAAAATGGCTGGCTGTTACAGGTGTGTGTTTGAAGTGGGAGACTGTTTGTGTGTGTGTGTGTGTGTGTGTGTGTGTGTGTGTGTGTGTGTGTGTGTGTGTGTGTGTGTACGGCTAAGGGTTTCCCAGTGTATCTCATGGATCACACATGTAATTGTACACATGTGACAGCGTAGACGTGTGTGTGTGTGTGTGTGTGTGTGTGTGTGTGTGTGTGTCAGACAAGAAAGATAGAGAGATACTGAAGCATCCCCACCCTCAGCAGTCTGCCAATCAAACCCTGTAATAATACTGCACTCTGATTGACATTTACTGACCATTAATAGCCGTCTCCTTGGCCTAAGCCCATTATCCTTCAATCAAACTCTTCCCCAATCACTCCTGGTCAAGTCACACTCTTCTCCTGATTGTTACTATTACGACAAGTGGCGTATAATTTGAGGCCAACATTTGTTTAGTCATCTTTTCAGTGGGATTCAGCTGAAGCTCTACAAAAAACAGACCATTTTAATCTTCTGTAATCAGGAGAGGAAGTAAGACTGGACATTAAAATCAAACAGTTAAGAAATAAACAGTTGTTTGTCAGAGCTGGTGCTGCTTGGTGGATTTTGTTTGAATGTTTGTGCAATCTGTTGATCTGTTGAAATGTGTCAAGTTGCTGCAACTACTCACGGTTTTGAAAATAACTATGTGTTGTCACTAGGGCCAGTCAGTGATTTGTTAATTTTTAACAGGGGTGGTGGCCCAGTGGGAGCACCACCACCAACCAACACACACACGAGGCCTAGCCTAATTCTTGATATTATAATTGCAATTATAATTTCGATTAAATAGAACTGCTATTAGGCTAAATACATATTTTGTGTAGGCCTATTCTTTTACTGGATGCGGACATTAAGAATTTTAAAAATGCTTGTTTTTCAAAACACACTGTAGTTTTGACGTAAACTTTACCTCGAATTATGTAACTGTAGCAGCTGAGCACAGTGCGGTCAGTGCAGGTTCATTTCCTGCTCCACTCCCAGGTTACACCAAACATCTATAGTACAAACTACATCTGTAGTCACGTCTGCCCTAAAATATTTAGTTACAGAGGGGGTTTGGTCTGGGGGTGTATTTTCAGCAGCACAGACGCTACTGATTGATCATAGAAATATTACAGGAATGATATAGGACTACTACGGACAGCAGTCTGTCTCTATGATCCTGTCGATCTTTCTCAAAAACACCTTGCTACTTGTCACTTTGATCATGAAGGTGACACTGCTCTATAAAGGCTACAGTATAGTATAGAACTGTGTATTTACAGTACATAGTTTAAAGAATATTATAGATCCAAGACGGGACTGAGAGAAAAAGGCGCAATTACAAATCTGTCTGCTACTTCAGCACCACGGATTTATCAATACACAGCACAGCTAGATACTGATATTTCAGAGCCATGGTCGGATAAAGGATCAATGATATTCAACTAAACAACCCCTCTGATTTTCAAATTTTCACTCTATGAAAGTAATGAAAATTGAATGTTTTCATGTCCTGTTAGCATCTAATGTCCGAATTCAAAAGCACATCCTTGTGTGTGCTAATGCAGAACAAAAGAAAAACTACACAGATTGTGAAATATCACTGCTCTTTCTTTTACCAGCAAAATCATTGTCAAGCTGATCTCACTAGTAATGAATCAAATGTTTGATTGATTTGACTTATGATTCATTTCTTCTACACTAAAAACACCGCTGTTAGTCTTCTGCTGACACTCTCTGCTCCTCTCTGAATGATCAGCCACAGAAACCTGTGACTTCAATTACAACTGCTTGAGTAACTTAATGCTATTAACCTAATTTGAGAGAATGAATTATGTAATTTGAGGACATGATTTAGAAAGTCAAGGGCACGAGTTATTAATTTGATGGAACAAATTACTGATTAGTACACACAGATTAATAATTTGAGGGTACAAGTTACAAATTTGTGTGCACAAATGCTAAAAAAACATCTACCCCTGATCCCTGCCTCAAGGACTCAAGGTCTACCTACTCACTCGTTCAGGAGCTTTTAACCTCATCTTACAGTCTTCATCAGTAGATGACGTTTTCTCGGTTGTCATTGATCCGTAGGTTTAGCATTAGTTGTGTCCGAAATCATGTCTTATTTACTATAAAGTGCACTATATCTACTTTGCGCCATTATTTGTGTGTCCAAAATCTTTGTCAGTGATGACGCAAAATGATAATGATTAATAAGTGTTTGAAATCTCAATTTACTGCTCACTTATTAATGGAGAAGTGAATGAGTGAACGAGGGAGTGATTTTGGACACAGGCATTACATCTGACAGTGGAGCAAACTATGGAACAAGCAAGGAAGGAGATCTTGAATGGAGATTGTTTTGTCAGCTGCTGTTTACAAAGTCAAGAATGACCTGTCAAGCTCAAAAACTGCGTTGTTTTTGAATGAAAGACAGTTGACATTTTGACTTCTATAATGTGATTCTTCTGCAGATATCCGCACACAATGTATTGGAAAATAATTACAAGAAAAGAAAAAAGACCAAAGACAAAAATTCCCCCAGAAAGACAGAAAATAACTCTCTAGAAAGGCATACAGACAGTCAGGTATTATACTGAGCCTGTTTATCCCTCCCACAATCCCACAGATTGCACACAGATACACACATTCTCCAGGAGCAAAATGTGCGCACACATCCAGTGTCTTTTCTCTTCGTCCGTGTGTTTTGTCTTCTCACATCACATCTCAGTTGACAGTCCCACAGCTATATGAGTATATCAGATGCCACCCTCCCTCAGGCACCATAATGCCTTGATTCCAGCACAGCCTCTGATTTGATATCGGACATAATCCAGACAGCGCCTGCCAACCTCACCACCTTATCAGCCCTGTCACTCAATGTTGGGAGAAACACACACACACACACACACACACACACACACACACACACACGCACACATGCGCACACACACACACACTGCTTTCTCCAGCCCGAGGTCAACCCTCCCTCATTCCTAAAGAAGATCCTTTCTCCGGTTGTGCCTGCCTTCTCAAGCATGAGTGAAGCGACTCAATAACAAGAGGCGCTTGCCATGACCCCTCCGTCGCCCTTTCTTTCCGAGAAGAGAAAGAAAAAAAAAAAACTTCTATCTCGCCCTGTAACCATCTTTATCGCACATTCCTGCGTCCTTCCCCCAAGTGTGTTGTCTACATGTTCAGCCCCATTCCCTTGAGACTCTCATGGGGCCCCAGTTGCCCCCTGCCCACCCCCCATCGCAGTGCAGGCATTAAAGAGATTGGTGGGGTTGAGCTATTGAGTTGAATTAGGCATGGTCAATGTAGCCTTGGCTGGACCAAACCCCCTGAGAGCAAGAGTGGGAGAGGTTGAATAGGATGGGAATATGGTGGCAATATGCATCCGCGGAGTGCTTGTCGGCGTTTATCACGATGCTGTAAGCTTGGTTTGATTTGTTAGTTTGATTAAACAGAGACACGTGTAAACACGCATGCTGTACTGGACATGTTTTGTTTTTTTCGTGAACTTCTTCACCTGAAGAGAAACGACAGTGAGATAAAATGCCAAGTGTGAAATGAGCTCTGCTGCATTTTGTTCTGGTTAAAAACCTGCTTGATTTACACTCGGAATTGGAGGCATCGATCTTGTGTTTAGCTCCTTGAGGAAACAGGTGTTATTTCCTTCTGTTGTAATTCATTTTTGTGTGTGCGAGAGAATTCCTGTGAGCCTTTGGACAAGGAGGTATTGGTATTCCTGTGCCATACACGCTAATGATGAGCATTGGGAGGATCGCAGAAGGTTCTGTAGGAACAACACATTTTTCATGCGCTTAAAGCTCTAGAGGGGCTTAGCTTAAAATCCTGCTAAAAGACGGTTAACAATGATGTCTAATCACTTCTAACGAATCAAAGAAAAAGGGAAAAGATTCCTCCTCCGGGAGCTTCGCTGCAGAAATTACCAATTACATTTCTTATCTGCTATCTGTGATGACAGATTTTTCTAAAAGCAACAAACATTGATTTTTTTTTCCCCCACCTGCTGGTCACACTGACTTCCTTCCTTGTCCTGCTCCAAAATGGCATAAAATAGGCAGTTCTTTTATACAGGCTGCAACTGCTTCCCAATGGGCCAGAAGCAATTTAATCAGTGTCATAATAGATTCTGATGAGATTGGGCTCATGGAGATAGCATTGAGTTGTAATTAGAGGTACTCCCCTTGCAGGCTAGGTTGAAATGAAGAAGCAAACAGCCAGCAAAGGTGCAGTGGACTCTGGAAACTCTTGTTCCATAACTGTCTCGAGAGGGATGGAAGAAAGAAATGAGGGAGCAGAGTGCAAAGCCAATAAGGAGCGATAAGAGAGGGAGGGGGTTAAAACTGAGATAGGGGAGAGGGTTTTATGACCGGTGCGAGGAGGATCGACACACCTGCCGAGAGGCCCTGCTGCCCGGTGGAATTTGATGTGCTCTGACAAGGGACGCAAAAGCAGTAGTTATGATGACCTCCTGACCGACCTCTTTTCCTGAGTTTTTTTCTTTAGCTGCAGGCGATCAGTAACATTTAGAGTCAAGGCTGTCAGGCAGAACCATCTTCAGACACCACAGTTTCAGCTAAATGAATGAGGGAAGTGGGAGAAGAGATTAGATTTTTTTTTTTTAAGGAATGCCCATATTTAAGTCGGTTGACTCTCTGTAGCTAAATACATACAGAACACGCATATACACATATTGCTCACATGTGCCTACTTCAAGCGTTCCATTGTCCCAAGCACTTCACTTCCTCACCGTGTTGCATCAGCAGGCAGTCTGCCATCCAGCCCCCCCCCCCCCCCCCCGGGGAGACTGTTGAGGCCTGTGCCGAAATACACTCAACCTGGTTCCCGCTGCTTGACTACCAACTTGCCGCTCTGTTGCCATAGATACACGCTGGCATTGTCAGGGACTTATGAGAGCCTGTGCTCAGGAAAGGTTGAGATGTACTGGCTGCAGTCTGGATAAAGAGTGGAAATGATTTTTTAAAAAGGAGAGCTTACCTTGTTTATCTGGGTTGAGCCTTCCAAAATTATCTTAGCACCAAAGCACTGTAGTCATTTTTTTATTATAAGCCACTGGGAGAATAAACTGAGTTGTTGTACTGCTTTGGGTTGTTTACAACAAGCTGCACCATGCTGAAGCATCCCGGTGAGATATTAATACAGTACACCTTAACAGGAAATACACTGCCTCTAGCTTTTCAACATTTAGGTCAAATTGTGTGTCTACTGTAAATTGAAGAGTACACAGCCAGAGGTGAGAGGGTACATTTACTCAAATATTGTACTTCATTACAGTTTTTAGGTAGCGCTACTTTATGTTATTGAGTATTTACATTTTGAATTTATTCCCAGACTTTATACTATGCTACTTTTTATCACACAAAATGGATCTGACAGCTTTATCTACGAGTTACATTGCAGACTCAGACTGTACATCCAACTTTAGAAAACCTGGTAAATGTCATGCATCTCTAATTTTTTGTGTGAAAAAATACCTTGTTTTAGCTGACTGACAGCAGATTAAGACATTTTCTCTTTGTTTTAAAAAGTTCTTACAGGTTGCATAATTTCTCAAATTGTTAAGAAGCATATCATTTTTTAAATTATCTGACTGAACTTGACTGAGAATGAGGTTTTTTCTGACAAGCAAAATCTTTAAAATCTGCCAATACAGTGATAAATATAACTTGATAAGACACTATTTGACCTTAAAGTCCAACTGAAATCACCCTTTAGTCATCCGGTTTTGCTGTCAAAAATGTTTTAAATATATTTTTATTAGTTGTGTTCTATTAGAAGGGGGAAAAGGGTCTTTGGGGAAATATCAGAAATGCTCCTTTTCGTCTCAGCAGCTGGAGGGGTGTGTCGGTGTCTGTGTTTGATTGACAGCAACTGGCAGGCTGACAAAGTAAACAAACCTCCGGTGTAGCTTACAGGCGATGGGCATACAGCGTGTTTTTAGCAGTGGTACTGACGAGTAAGGACCACAGCAACATCTAAACAGACCAAAGTGACATTTGCAGGTGTGTTTACATGCTGTTTTATGTGCTGCCTGCAGCTGACTAGCTAATTAGCTATCTAGCTAACTTGCAAACTGACATTAGCAGTGCACGTTTCCCTGGTGAATGTTTGTTTGGTGGCTCATTCAACAAGCTATGGTGCAGGACAAGACGTGTGTTCATGTCTGTAAGTTAGATAAGTAGGAGACTTCTGCTGCCTGGCTGTTAGTCACTGTGGCTGTCTGCCTGATAGAACGGTGACGTTACTGCTTCATGCTAATATGGTTTAAAATGAAGTGATTTAATTGGCTGTATGGAAAAAAGCTCTCCATACGTAGCTGGAGAACTAACGGTATTCTGACAAATTAATGCAAAGATGGCATAAAACCAAAAGGAGAACACAGGACATGTGGTTTTCAGAGCCGATGTGTGTGCTGTAGCAGACAAAAAATGCATTGTTTTCAGTTGGACTTTAAAACTAGTGAAGAAAAGATTACATATAAGCAATGAGAGCTCAGAAATCTAAGATTAAGATGTTTGAAACTACATTGACTTTTATTTCTACTCAATTTAGGAGACAGCACTAAAAAGATCTGCAAGAACCTGAAAACCTTGAAATAAGGCATAAATTCTGCTTCTTTACACATTATGGTGAGGAGCTCCAGCAGCGGGTTGTAACACCCCCACCCCGCCATCACACACCCCTCTGTGCATGTACTGTAGGAACCACCAGTGCAAAGAAATTTCACAATGAATACTTTCAATACCTGAGTACATTTTAGAGCTAATTCTGCTGGCTGCAGGACTTTTACTTGGAGTTGTTTGCATTTTGGTCGTACTTTTTGAAAGGACTCTTCCTCCTCTGCAAACACTATTTTCTCAGTATTAAGGCAGTAAATCTGTCTCCTTAACGATTATAAAGTTATTGACAAAGAGACGT
Source organism: Macquaria ambigua (assembly GCA_008360985.2). Taxonomy (NCBI): domain Eukaryota; kingdom Metazoa; phylum Chordata; class Actinopteri; order Centrarchiformes; family Percichthyidae; genus Macquaria; species Macquaria ambigua. The sequence goes on along the minus strand of VMKM01000625.1, from coordinate 49,852 downwards.
GTCTGGACATCTGTTAGTCCAATCCACACCCTTACAGTACCCTGCAAGTCCTCAGCATATAGTGCACCTTTAATCGACTCATCGTCCGACAGGATGTCTGCATGACTGACTCATGGGCAAACAGTGGCTTAGTGAGTCTTTTTAAAAGCATCCACTGTGTGTGTGTGTGTGTGTGTGTGTGTGTGTGTGTGTGTGTGTGTGTGTGTGCATGAGCATGTGTGTGTCAGTGTTTATGGAGACAGCTCATCCGATGCTATGGATTGTCCTGGTTCCTTGCTGACAAAGATGTTGTTAATCCAGAACACAGCAGGATGGGAAATTGGATGGACTCTATCAGGCCTCTTTGGAGTGGCCTTGAGGAGCCATGCCTGGTATAAACACACACACTTGCATACAAGTACACACACACACACACACACACACACACACACACACACACACACACACACACACACACACACACACTCAGGAGTGGATGTTGGCACACAGCATGTGTCAGTTCTGCCCACTCGCTGTGACCCAATATGGAGTGTGACCAGCTGTCCATGGCTGGATTTTGCCAGTTTTCAGGGCTGGGACTGTGTGTGTGTGCATCTGGGTTTGCTTGAGTGTATGACATGACTTTAAACAGAAATTTTTGACATCCACGCACAAACCTCATCCTGCTGCTGACAGTACGGTTCCCTCTGTGTGTGTCCATGCCAAGATAACTCATCCACCGAAGTCTAACTTACAGCAGAGTTCTGGTCATCTGTCATGATCTCCTGCCCTGCCTGCTCTCAGTCCAGCTTTTAGACTAATGAGAGGATTTGTAGAGTCAGCCTTTGACTTTCAGGACTCAGTGATTTAATGTGAATTAAGCACCTGCCAACTCCACTCCTGCAGATGATAGAAATAAAGAAATGGGGGTGTCCAAGTGGGGAAAACTCATACCCTGTAAGCATAATGTTCTCGGTTTGATTTCACCCAGGAACTTTAATCGTATGTCATCCTGCACCGTCTCTCTCCCCATGTTTCATGTCACTCTCTGCTGTCAGGTATCAGAAAAATAAAAATGAATATAGTGTCTGCTGAAGGAATGATTTTCTATACCCGTTATCTCTCTCTTTTATATCTCTGGTTGTATTACACTGCTTTGTGGCAATACTGGACTTACAGGACTTTTTGCATCAATGTGATAATGTGCCTTCATTTTTCAAAAATGAATACACTGATTAAGCCAAAAAAAAAACAAAAAAAACAAACAGAATGTGATGAAAAAGGAAATCAAGAGTTTAGAAAGATAACCAGGCGTCAGTCTGTGGAAAGCCTCCCAAATTAATTATGAAACAGACAGACAGCCAGTCAGGAGATGCTAAAATTGGGAACATATGGTCCCACTTTTTGTACTTTTTTAGTTTTGATTAAAATAATTGCTGCAACATTTTGAACAACAGAAGTTACTGTGCTTCATTTTAGTTGAAGCAGGTATACTGTAGGTAAAGTGCTATTTATATATTAAAAAAACAAGACTGAAGAGCTTTTTGGCAAGTCATTCAAAATTAAGACAAGAGTCAAATATGAGTCATCAAGCATCAATGAAGGTTGAATATTATTAAAAAATATGCACAGTGCAAATTCTAGCAAAGCATTCGGCTTTGTAAGATGGTCAGACTATAACATCAGCTAATCAGGTGTGCAGATTTAATCCTATTCACTTTACCTCGCTTGAATAAAAATGACCAAAACTTCCAAACTAAACAGTGTTTTCTCTTATCTGACATTAGTGCGTCGAATGCTGGACTCACTGTCATCTGCATTCAAGTGTAGTTTCGGTTCTGTCCAGCTGATGGAAACCAGACTGAGTGTAGTGTATACAGAGAAAACTGAGCTTGACTTTTGAGTCGTGTGATCTCAGAGACCACACTGTAACGTGATCTTGCCAAGATTTTGGCAACAGGTGTAACAGAACCCAAATGACGACAAGCAGTTACGGCTAAAAGGCAGTTTACTTGGTTGTTGGGCTGGATTACGGTCTGCAAATGGGAGGCAAGATCAGTCATCAACTTCCAGGTAAAGGTAACTGGGATGGGTCAAACACTAAGATAGCAACGATCAAGACACCTCCCGTATTTTTCAGAGAATCTAATGGCTAAGTGCAACAGCTATGCAGGCAGGTAGCAGGTCACATGGGTGATCAGGTGATGTGCAGAAGCAGGAAATTACCAAGGGAACCTAGTTGGATGGGTGTGGTACCACTGGGAGAGCACTAAAACTAGAACAGTGGTTGTTAATCGTGGTAGTATGGGACCCTTAAACACTGCAGAGTTTCCATCTCTTCCTGCGCTACCAAAACCTAATTAGCTCTATCAGGTGTGTTCAGCAAGTCAAAAGCTGGAAGACACCAACTCTTGAACAGCTTGAAGCACATACAGTCATTTAGCTAATCAAATATGGATAAAGCAGGAAAACATGGGAAAAATAAAAAAAATAAAAAAAAGATTATATATATATATATATATATATATATATATATATAATATATAGGATTTAAAAACCACTGGGTCTAGAAAACAAAGACAGGACATGTAAAAGCTTGGAAGGGGTCGAGTCAGAGGCATGAGGGGGAGATCATGCAGACGTCACAATGGCATCATCCGTTTTTGAGAGTCTCAACGTTGATGGCACACTTCCACACTCATGCTTGCTCTGTAAACAATAAACAACTCTTTGAAAATCAGACATCTGCCTGCAGGAGTGGCATAAAGCTGCTGGCTCAAGTGGCCTGTATGTGCCCTGTAGAGGAGATTTAAGCTTTCTTTTTTTTTTCTATTGTTATGACATTTCAGTCTGGATGGCAAGGTTAAAGAAAAGATGAAGTTAAAAGAAGTGTGTGCATGGCCAAAACTTTTTGGACGCAGAAACATCTGTATTAGTGTGAGATGGCCTGATGATGCCTTGAAAAGGCCTTGTCTAACACATTATAAATTTGAAATGGGCCTACATTTGGTGAGATAAATATAAACCAGAAATATTTAAGGACACAACGAGAAGCCTGTGTATGATAGAGAGCGAGCCAGAGACCTGAAACTGATGGATGTATCACTAAAACTGGACTCTCTGGATTGTATTTCCTTCACCTGCACCTGTAGCAACACACCAACGCAGACCTTTGCATTTTTTAACTGCAGTGCTATTTTCAGTCTGAAAGCGGCCTAACTGTGAGCCCAAAAACTTGAGACCCATCCAGCCCAGCTGAGTGAAGTCTAGTGCAGAGTGCATTGAACACTTCCACCTGTTTCATCAACAGTATGTTTGTTGGCAGTAGCTGGGGGCCTGTTGACTCCACTGTTTTGTAATGACAAACATGGGCATTCTGTGCATTTGCCTAATTAGTTACCAGCTGTAGTGAGAGGGATAATTGATTGCAGGGCAATATGGTTGATTTGCAACTCAACCAAGCTAATAATTTGTTATTGATTGAAGCATTAGCGAGGAAAACACCACCGAGAGATGTAGCTCAGCCAAAGTGCTGCAGAAAGTTGATGCTCTCAGTTTTTAATCTACTTAAATGATATTACACCTCGCTAAGCTAACATCGTAAGGAGTGCAGGGCGGGAGATGATGAACTGCTGGTTTCAGCTTAGCACTGTAGACTCATATGTTATGACTGGAGGAGATTACATTTACTCAGGAAGCGAGTGTCTGTATGTGTGTTTTGTGTAGGAATAGTTGTGTGTGTGTGTGTGTGTGTGTGTGTGTGTCTTAAATAATACTTGAATATGGAGGTCGGAGAATGACTGGATGTTATTCATGTGTTGATATGCATCACACGTGCAGTGAAGATGTCCTTTGAGTGTACAGGAATCAAAGTAAATAGTTGTGCAAACATTTTTTCCAGCACATCTCTAAGAGGCACAGATTTCATTTTGAGTTCATTTCTGCTTCATTGACTTGTGGAAACTTCTGCCTCATTGAACAGTCCACTACTGCATTCAATTTTCTGATTTTAATCAGCCATTAAATGAACTCCCAAAGTTTAATTGCACATTTTAAATAATTATCTCGAGGTCAGAGGTTAGGTATTTCTTTGAGATGGCTCATTGCTGAAGCGTAAGAGTTTTCTGGGCAGTTTTTCCACTCTGTGTCCTTCACACCCTCTATCTTCCTCTCTCCTTTGTTTCTGTGTTTTAGTTTACTCAGCTTTATATCTCGTCTTTTCAGCCACCCTCTAGTTACCTAACATCCTCGCTTTCATCCCACGGTTATGTCCTTTAAACCAAAATTTTATACCTCTGCATTACTTTTTTTCATTCTCTTTCTGTTCCTCTATGCTGGATTCAGAGCCCCCAGGAATTGAAAGTCAGAGAGAAGAAATGATTTTAAAGTGACTCAGAGAGAGCTTCTTTTCTGTGGAGCCAAGTGTAAAAATGTTGCATTGAGGTGCTGAAGTCGTCTCTTCTCTTCTCCAGCTGTATCCCAGAGGCCCACCTTGGCAGTTAGAGGAGAGGTCATCACCATGACAGCGTCCTCGCAGGACTCCAGCCTCTCGTCTATGGCCGGCCTCTTCCTGCTCCTCCTCTTCCTCCTCCCAACTGTCTTCACGCAGAACTCTGCTGTCCCAACGACCCCGTCGTTGTTTGACCCGCTGACCCAAGCAGAGTGCACGAAGAAAGAACATCCAAAGGTTTCCATCCAAGGTCAGACATCATCTATAACCACTTGTTATATATAAACATCTGATAAAGCTATACTAACAATGTTTTCATGGACACAAGAAAACTGGTTACTGAGAGAATGCAGGTTATGGTTATTGTAAAACCTGCATTTACGTACAGTTTGCCAATAATCAGATTTCTCTCTTCTATACTTTTGAAACATGGGCGGCTTATTTTAAGATTTTAGATTTATTACCCTTTTTTTACAAGAGCATTTGGTCTGAGAGCAGAGTGAGAAGACAGGCTCTGTAGTGAGAGAGAGAGAGCACTGTTCAGCTGTTGGTACTGACTTATTTAGACTAAAAGAAGCTGCTGTTCTTCGTTTTATTGTCAGTTTCAGTTTTAGTCCGACTTTGGATTTAATTATCTGGATACAGGGACCCACTAATGATGTTGACTTTCATCCCGTCGCACTGCTGCCACTGCAGTAATTTGTCTGTCATGTACATGCACTCTTGTAAAAACCCTGTTGGAAATCTGGGTAAGTGTAAACATGGCAGAGAAATCAGGCTTCTCCAGCCGAAATCTAGCTGAGTTATCCAGATTTCTATAATACCAAACTCCTATTACAGAAACTGGGTTTCTAATCTGGAAAGCCGGTTATGCATGTAAGACTGACTGACACCATCTGAGATGATAGTCGGGATAACAAACAAACAAGGAATAAAAGGTTGATTTTGATATCTGAAACTTTTCAGTCCAAAGAAATCAATAGTAACTGTCAGATTTTGATGTCAGGGCTAGGGCTTCTTTCTAGACCAAATGAACCAACGCTCAGCAATCATACAGGGAGGAAGAAATTCTCCTTTAACAGTATGTTGAGTGAAAAATATAATAAATAAAGAAGCCAGAAAGGGGTTCAACTTTTTCTCTGGTCACGCTCCACACTTTCACCTGAACACCCCGAAGCAGAAAATATCCCTGAGGGGTTGCCACAAGGTTCTCTGGTTCTCTGACGTGGAAGCAGAAGTTATGGAGTTAATTTCAAAATAAGCCGCAGGATGTACATAAATTTGGAATAGGTGAGAATTGTCCTGTCATGGTTTAAAATCTCTCTCATCACCTCTTAACGTATGAAAGGGTTTGTGCCTGCATCATGTGTTTTGAATGAGGTAAATAATTGCTATCATGTATCTTAAGGGGGACAGATCTCTGTATATACATGCCCCAAAGACTTTAAAATCCCTGGATGTGACGCTGTGTACCCATACATATGTTTTCTGGGTACGGAAACATACATGCCACTTTTCACAGCAACAAAATAAACTGTTTTCATAAACATATTCTCGTACCAGCTGCAATAAAACCTCATAGTTTGGCATTCAGGTAGGTCAGCATGGAGCTATAAAAGAACAACAGAAAGCAAGAGGGGACAAGATAGAAATGATTGTGTAGAATAATGGCGCCCACTATCTATCCCATTCATCTGTACAGTGGGCCAAGAAACAAGGTCTTCCTCACGGTGTGAAATGGAACAGGGCGGTTTGGGGGCACGGAATCACAGATAGATATGGCAGAATGAAAGGTAAACACGCACAAAATTGCTGTGTTTATTTTTGAATAGGGTTGTTTGTGTTCCCTCTGCCAAGAATGGTGACTAAGATTGGAGGACCAAAAAAATCGCTGGTGGGGATCGAGGACAGAAACACAAAAATTGAAGAGGTGGCCAGAAGGTTTTCTTGTGATTAGAAATATACTCTGCCTCCTCCAAACCGAATTGCAGACATTTCCTCAGGTCTTTTTTGGTTTTTCTTTTTTTTGGACTGCAGTATTGTTCCCTTCCAAGTCCTCCTTTGTGCTCTAGGGCCAGCTCACCCGTGCTGTAGGTCTGAACTCTGGTTAATAGAACTGAAGATGGACATAAAGAGCTCTGTGCCATTTGGTCCTTTTTTGCTGGCCTTGCTGTGTAATAGCAGTTATAAGTTTCAAAACTGGACTCTCTTTCTGTTGGATTTTCAATCCATAGAACTGGTGAAATGGTTTTTTTCATTCCCCTCAAAGCTCACCCATATGCCGAGTCTTTGCCTCTGTCCTGCTTCACCCACCAGGCCTCCAGATGTCCAGATTAGCCCGAGCTCCACCGGTGCTTCACTTCAAAGGCGTGCCACTTGAGAATGGCTCTCATGGCAGGGAGCTGCAGGGCTGCTAGCCTGTCAAAGCAGGCAGAGCAGGGCATTATGTGGAGGCAGCCGTATAGAAAAGGCCTGCACAATGAAAGTGTCAGTGAGAACCTGAGATTAGCCCCTGTGATTGATGAGCGTTTTATAGCAGCTTGTTGAAGCGCTACCTCAGTCACCTGGAGGGGACCAGGGAACCAACTAAGATGGGAATGCAGTGTACCACAGTATACATGCTTTATGTGCCTATAATGACAAGTAATTTGTTTGTGTTTGTATGTTTGACTGCCTTTCCAAGTGGGTTTTTGTGTGGTGGTTGTGTGCGATGCAGAGAGATTTAATCCTGGCAGTGTGAGTCTGAGCAGGGTGAAGGGATCAGTCGTCTTCGGGCCCCTGAGTCGGTCCCTCCACTGGAGCATGCTATCTGCATTAAAGCCCGGCTCCATCCTCTGGCTTTAAGCATTTCCGCTTTGGCTCCATGGACTCTTGACCTGACCTGAATTTGTCTTTCACTAGTACACCAACTGTTTTAGGTCTGTAGACAGACGATTAATCCTGAATGTGTTTTAGGCCTTTCTTAAAGTAAAACTTTATCACAACTTAGTTTTTATTTTTGGACTGTTCTATCAGTCATGATAGAGAGTCAGTTTGGGTAATAATTTTACCATTCACATTCATTTTCTTTTTCAAATAACTTTATTAAACCTGCAATAACTGATTTTTTTGGCCACTCGGGGGCATCGGAAAACAAATTGTGAACATGACATTGACATACACACACCTTTTAAGTTGATATGGCAAACATGTTAGCAAACAGCTGCTTATTTACACATCTAGCAATATTATCATTTATTTGGAGTCGTGTTTCTGGACACCTGATGAATGTAAATTCAATATTCACTCTCTTTTACCTCTTACCTTTTGGGCCTTTACCATCTCCTGAGGGAAATATCTGGCTCTTTAGCTGCTAAATGCTCCACTACGTTCACCAGCTTGTTGCTAACTGTGTCCATCTGCTGTTTGGTGCTGAGCAGGTAGTGTACAGTGGGTTTTTAGAGCTTTTTCCCTGAAAACAGCTGCCTGCTGTGGCTGAAAACGACGCGATGAGAGCGGTGAGAGTGAACCAGAACAGTCAAGTTGTGAGCCCGACAGATAAACAATGAGCTCAAACTATAAAGCTCCTTAAAGCCGAGGGGAGCTGCAGATTCAGGTGATAATTCTCTGTAGGTTCATCACTATGAGCGACCCCTTTCACATTGTTAATAATAATGATTGTATTTGTATTTGTCAACATAGTTACTAAGTTAAGCTACTAAGCTTAAACAACAACATGAGAAACAGTAATAAAAACGTTACAATAAAAGGTTAAACCAGATAAATGAGATGAAATAATAAATAAAATAAATGAAATTGTATAATTTAAGCCAGGATACATGCAGTGAAATTAATATTGAAAAATATATTTAATTTATTATATTAGTTAATTATTATGGGTTTTACATTTTACAGGTACAAAGAAATAGTACCCAAACCAAATCTCCTCAAAGCAACTTTCTTGCTGTGTGCAAATGTATACATACAGTACTGTACTGTAGATGCATAAGTTCAAGTAGGGATTTAAATGTTCTTCACATGTGTAACACTAAGACAAATTATTAGTTTGGAAAATTATCTTGCACACATATGATTTTACACCCACACTGCTACAAAACATTAGAGAAACACTGCCTCGACATGTGACGGGATGTAAATACCGTACTTGACAGCAGTGATGGGTATCATCAGATGCATGCAGGAGGCAATCTAGACAAACATCTACCCTATTATGCATCAAACCTCTCCGTCAGCTTTACTTTGGTCTCGACAGCATAGTGTTTTTCCAATCTCCTCGAACACACCATAAACACTGCAGACTGTATGTTTGTGTGTCTGCTGTTCCAGAGGACGTGGCAGCGTTTTATGTGATGCAGATGCAGCGCAGGAATACAGCACTGGAATCACGTAACCTCCACCCACAGGCACACACGGTACGAGCCGCCAGCTCATGATTTAGATGGATGATACTGGCTCGCGGCATAAGACCGTGGGTCTGATAAGAGCATGGCATGAGGGCAGCAAGTGGAATGCTCTGAATCTAGATATGGAGTCTGTTTTGGGAATTTTGTCAGTTGTGCATTATGATATGAGGCCCAGAGAACTGGTTTTGGAGTGTGTGTGTGTGTGTGTGTGTGTGTGTGTGTGTTTGTATAAAGGGTCAGCCTGGTTTGTAAGAGAAATAGATAAACTCTGCACCTTCATTGCACCCAGTGCTGCAATATCCATCAAGAATGCGAGATGTTTCATAAGGGAGTATGTGTAGGAAAGTAATGGTTGATAATAAGACCTTTGGCTCAGGTTTCACTACCTCCTTCACAGAGACGAGGAGGAGTTGTCTGATGGATTCAATGGCTTCACAGCCTGGGTCATCTTCTCTGCTCAAATCACTCTGAAGGCAGACAAAGGAGAATAGAAACAACTTGTGGTGTTGCTCATTTCCTGTTCAATTCCTTGAAAATCTTGTCTTTTTTTATACCCTCTCTTATTCCCTGTCTGCCTGCACTATTCTCTCTTACACATCTTATCTCCCCTCCTCTCTCATTCATTCTCCTTCACCTCCCAATGCTCCTCCTCTTATAGTCTCTGTCTTGCCTTCCTCCTTCACTTTCTCTTCATCTCTCCATCACTTTTTTTCTCTCTCATCTTGCTCTTTATATGCTCTATAATAGGCAGAGAAAAATGTATTGCACACTTTGTACGAGTCCTTCTATCTCTTTCATCGTGTAATGGTGCTGTCGTTTAGCCGTCGTCGTGTCTCCATCTGAAGGGCTCTTCTGCCCCTGTAAGACATAACTGTTCACTTTAAAGAAAAAGTATTCGCCATGAATTTCTGATCTAATTTTTAATTTTACATTCTTGTCTTACTTTGCCACCTGTCCCTGTTTCCCTCCTCGTTCATGATTACAGTGGTGGGCCTAATTGGAGTGGTGCTATCAGAGCTGTGGCTTGTTTGCAGCCATCAATCAGGCAACTGAATGGAGCTGAGTTTAGCACGCTGCTGGGACCAGCCTCTCACCCACTGATGGTGTGTCAGGATATCTGATGCAGGCCCGAAAGATAGCAAAGAGGATCAGAGAATAGAAAACATCTAAAGGCTTTATTGCCACTTAAACTGAAAAGTAGAGTGGCAGCAGGAAAATTGCTCTCTTTGCTTTTCTGTGTCCATGCTGTCTCCTCTCGCCTTGGATAATCCCTTTCAGACAAGTGCCTTATTGTGTAAATGCACTGGTAATTTTACACGTTGTGCTCATGTTTGGACAAGCTTCTCAGTTACTTTTCTATAAAAATCAAGGCCGCAAATTTACTTAGTCGGACCTGGTAACATTTCCTTAACCCTTCCAACACGGGTCAAGTCTGGATTGAATGTATAACATACAGGCCACATTAAATAAGGCACAAGATTAAATAAACAGAGTGATATTAACCCTTTCTCGCACACTTTTCTTTTCAGCACGACTTACTCTTTCCAGTTATAATATGTTTAGCAGTCTCTCCGATATCCACAGAAGATAAATCATATTAATGTCATTTCTGAGCAGCGAAGTGAAAACTGCAAAAACAGCCGAGGGTTCAAAGAGTCAAATGCACGTCTTATTCCGCCTTCCTAAGCGCATTGTAATAAATTTATTTAAGTATACTTTCTCATGCACAAAGAAAATAAAATCTGTTTAATAACTAAAGTGCTGTGAATGAGCTGACTTAAAAATGTGTTTTCAGTGAATTATTTAGGTTAGGGTTAGAAACTTCATTGTCCACGATGTGGAAAATTGTCTTTGGCTTCACCGCAATCAACATGGGTTACAAATGAGACAGTAGTAAACAGTAAAACAACACTGGGAGAGCTTGGAGTTCAATCATAAGGAAAACGTACAAAGTGCAAATTCCACAAACATAAAACAAATGTACAAATTCATCGAGGCGTGGGGAGTTGGGGAGTGGCCCTGTATGATTGTATTTAATCATTTAACTGTGCCTGGGACAAATTATTTCTTGTAGACATTTTTGGTGGCCTGAAAGGCCGGCAGTTAGAATGGAAGTACAGAAAGTCGTTGCTATGGAAACGATACACCGTCTCGTCCAGTCGCATCGGTGTAAACTTGCAGGTTTCAGAACGCTGCAGACGGCGCATTGCAAGTAGTTGCAAGTTTTAACTTGTCTCGCTGCAAATCTTTGGTCTGAACTGGACTTAAAGCGCCGTTCCTGAGAGAACAAATTCAGGTTGTGGGTACAATGAATGGGACGGATCACTTGTTATGTCAAGAGCTTTATATCATATTTTGGGCCAGAGAGTAAAACCTGCAGAAAACCAGAATAATCATCAGTCGTTTAACTTTCATTCATACCAACCTCTTACAGTGTGAATATTCAGAATATTCTGGCAAAACACTTTACATACAGAATGTGAGTAAATAGAAGTTACATAAGAGTCACAACCTATTCAACTGTCAGACTGCATGAAATAGGAAGCAGAATTCTGTATTTTACCTAATCAATGATGATGGGAAAGATTAGAGGAGGGTTGCTACAGGGTTGCTTAGACTAATATGAATTGTGGGAGAACGGCGCGTGCCCTTGCGAAGGTCATAAATTAAGCCACGGACGTAAACAGTCATTCACCTGCAAAATAAATTTCAAAATCCATCACTGATACAGCTTGTTAGAGAACTGAGAGCACTCTTCATCACCGAGTGCCACTCCCTCTTACTCACCAGGTGCCAAATATCATGTGAACATTGAGTCACTATCCCTAACAGGTCTGTCATGTTTGAATAAAGCCATTGCTGAACATTTACGTGACAGATACCTATGTTTGAATACACACTCTCTTTCTGAGAATATTGCTCACATTTTCCGTCAGTTTTGTACCACAACTACAGCGTATTGGCAAATTGTCAGTATCTTTGGGTGTTGCTTCACCATTGGTTTTGTGAGAGGCAGACAGACATCTTTACCGGTCGCTGACTGAGAGGCTATTAGCCTCCTGGCCCCAGCACCATTCCTCCCGTGGCTGCTCAGTCCCCAGTCTCTCCAGGCTCTTTCTCAGCGCTGCCCGTAACCTGCAGACCCCTCTATCTGAGATCAGTCAAGTGGGAGGAGGGGAAAGGGAGGATGGAGCGGTGGAGGGACGAAAGGACGGAGGGATAGAGGGAGAGTTGTGCTCCACTGAGGCACGGCAGCCACAGTGAAAATCTAAAGTCAGAATAGGAGAGATAGTGAAGAACGGGACAGGCAAGATGGGGTGGAGACTGGTGTGCAAGGAAGGGCGAAGAGTGATATGAAGAAGACCAAACAAAACATATTTCAAGGGATTCTGGCTAGATAAGGCTGAGGTGTGAAAAGATCTGGCACTGCAGGAAAAGTTTTGCTCCTTCAGTACTGAACAACACTGGAAAATGTGGGGAAATGTGGCTTTTATGGTGCTGCTTTAGCTTTATTTACACAAAAATGTGCTTTCGGTAAATGGATATTCTATGTAAATCTCTATATTGCAGAATGGATTCATTCCTGTGCCATTATTTGGCCACAATTGTTATTTGTCACATTTCTCGCTGTTGGTTGAACTAAATTTATTCAGAATACAATCATATATGTGCTAATTGACATTGGAGGTGATCCTTCATTCACAGAATCATCTGCCAGATGGCAGATAGCAGCGAGTCTTCGTGTGACCTGTTTCGTTAACAATATTGGTTCGACCACCTTGCCCTGAAGATAACCATTTTAAATATTGCCTCTTCTCAGCGAGTCTTATTCCCATTAGCAAGACATTGTGTTCCCCTCACCCTCCACCCCTCGCCCCCCGAAGGAAGATGATGATAGACAGCTACCTTTAGTACAATGTGTGTCATTCATAGCTCATTAAACAGTGCAGTGCTTGAGGGGAGAAATCAACTAGATGCCTGATTATAATGCTAATGATAAAAAATATGATATTGTGCTGGATGTTATTAGGTAAACATTTGCTGCCAGACTGAGAATGAAAAAGCCAAAGTGAAGAAATGCAAGTTTGCTGAAATACACAATTTGGTTTTAAAGGTCATCGGAGCCTGCATTTGTAAGACCACAATGTTATACAAGGGCTTCCAAATGGATTTTAAAGCTATTTCCTAACCTTTGCTCACTCAGTCAAACACATTTTAATCCCACTTGCCCAATCAGTGCCTTTAATGGTACCAGTTCTCTCATTTTGTGTAACTTTCAGCAACGTCCCTGCTTGACTTTGACTTTCTAAAAGCTTTCTTGTCTAATGCAAACATGTATAGCCATGTTGGAGTTCTGAAAAAGTAGGGGCTTAGGTACTGCCTGACTCCTTTCATTGTTACTTACACACTCAGTCAAAAGTAGGAGCAGCATGGTCAAAAAAAGAAGTTAGAAAGTCAATTCTGTACCATTTGTGCCCTTAAAAGATCATTTGTGCCCCAGGTGACAAAGATGATTGATATAGTTTGTGGTGTAGTCATTTTGTAGTCCTCCTAGTAGTTGTTGCAGCTGCCAATTCCTACTTTTGGTCTGTGGAGGGTGTAGACCAAGACTGCTGGAGTAGCGCTTGTCTGTGAGGCGAATTTGGCATAGTGGCCACAGTTGGAATTGCAGGTCGCATGACTCATTTGGGCCTAGAAAGAACTTTTCCCAAACACAGTCATCACAAAAGAAACAGCTGTAAAACGATAAATAAATGTTTATGATCTACACAAACACTCTGAAAAATTACTCTTTTATTTCCACAATTTGAGCCATTAGATCAACTAAAAATTTAAACATCTTGAAAACATGTATCAATGAATTACTTCTGTTCCCGGGGGACATGAATATGCGTACCAATTTCATGGCAATCCATCGACTCAAATGCACCTCATGATGGCACTAGAGAAAGTCAGGGGATCACCAAAGTCATTTGGATTCCTCCTCTGGGGACCAGGAACGTCTGTAGGAAATTTCATGGCAATCCATGAAATAGTTGTTGAGATATTTCAGTCTTAACCAAAGTGGTAGACCGACTGGCATTGCCATCAGTAGAGCTAAAAAACACCTGTATTACTTCTCTGCCGCTTGAATGGCTCTATCAGGGTGCTACACTACTGAGTGTTGCTTCAGTTCAAATTTGTACCTTCAACTGTCAGATTTTACTTTGTACCTTTTATGGTGAATCAAAAATCTGGTCTTAAGAGGACCTATTATCTGCCTATTATGGAACATGGTACTGTGAAATGTACTTTTCAGTACTAAAATCACTCTATATTTGAGTTTGAACCATGCCCTTAATGGCTGACACCATCCTCCCAGCTCAGAGATGGACAAAGTTTGATGGGCTCTCTAGCAGACGAGCCCAGCGGCTCGAATTTGGAGGGATTAGATGAAGGTAAGATTGGATCTTTATCAAATAGCCCTTCCTCTGTGCTCCAACCTGAGGGAATCTCACATTCCATCAGATTTTAAGCGATAAACGGATCGGCTTGTGCTCGAGGTGTGTGGTTTTCTGCATGTGTGTGTGTGTGTTTGTTTGTGCAGACGCAGGGCTTTTTGGATCCGCAATATGTTGTGCTTTCATTCCTTCAACTCCATAATATGTTGGCTTTTTCCACCTTTGACTGCTCTTAATCCAGACTCGGTCTAATAGCGACTCAGATCAGTCGGGGTGCCACTTGACTCTGCCCACATGCTGGTTGTGTGGGAAGAAGCCGAATGTTTAAAAACTGTTAGATGGAAGGAGATAGAAAAGTTATGATTTATGTCTGTGTGAGACGAATGTCTCAGCCACTGTCCTCATCCCTCTCCTCATCCCCCTGGCAGCCACGGGCTAATGCATTAATCCATCTGCCTGCCGATTGCAGAGGGGAAAAAAAGAACGCAATAATCGTTCATCAAGTCCAGCCTGGGGCCCGCGAGTCAACTATGAGGGAGGGGGCTTTCATATTCATCCTGCTTTATTGTCCCTTCTTTGCCCCACCACCCGGCCAGACAGTTATGAGGGTAAGGAGTGAGCAGGGCATATAAAACCATGTGTAAGCAGGAGGATAAATGTCAGTCAATGAAAGACCCCTCACTGTCAGGATGGCCTCTTTAAGAGAGTAAACAAGCTCAGGGTTCATGAGCTCTCCTGCATGCTACTGAATCAAATTCGGCCATGTTTTTTTTTTTTTTACAAGCTTTTGAAGAGATATTCATGATGTGGGGAAATGTTTATATGCGTGTAATGCTTTTCAGTTCGAATTTCAAGTGATTTATGCTCTACATTAAACTCTCTGAACTGAACGCTAACAGCTCCTGTTTTTACTGTTAGGTGCATAATGCTTCTGTGGGAATAATTCTCTTGTTATCTATTTCTCCTCTGCACATTCTTATTTTATGGTTCATGTCATATGCTCTGTTTTAATGGGCTTATTTTATGGGGGAGAATAAGTCACTTTAACAGTCTGTCATTCGTCTAAATGACATCATTTTCTATTTCTGGATGTTTTCCAGAATATATTTAGTATGTAACGTGGGGGGCGGGGCTTGAGTTTGGCTTGATGGGTGCTGTATTTTACCCCTGCAGACTGCACTGAGATTAGCCTCAGGTTGCCTTCTTCTCTTTATGAGCAACAGTCCTGTCTCTGTTCT
Source organism: Macquaria ambigua (assembly GCA_008360985.2). Taxonomy (NCBI): domain Eukaryota; kingdom Metazoa; phylum Chordata; class Actinopteri; order Centrarchiformes; family Percichthyidae; genus Macquaria; species Macquaria ambigua. The sequence goes on along the minus strand of VMKM01000625.1, from coordinate 34,341 downwards.
CTGTTTTTGCCACAACATGTCTCCTGTTGTATAATCTCTCCACTTCTCTCTGCTTCTTTCATCTCTAGCTTCTAGAAACATGATGTGACTTGGGAGAAAAACACTGGATAAGCCTTCACACATCATGTATACTTGATGAAGCACCCGCGAAAAAGCTCTTTAATTAGTCCACTGTTACCGTTGTTTCAGATTTCTTTGACTTTGGTTGCGTTTCCATACACACAGTAGACCGGATACTAACACATATCCTGTTCAAGATGTGGTTCTTTACATTTAGTATTCTGCTGTGTTGTGTTCTTGTAACCAATCAGAATCCTCCCAGGTGTTGCACCCAATTTACATATCACATCAATCAAAAGCATGCCTGTACAAAATGCAGTATATTGGTTAATATTTGCATATTACAGTATTCATATTTGTGTTTCCCAAAACCCTGTTGACCTTAAAGACAGATGGTAGAATTTAGTTTTTGCTTATCACAGTATCCAGTGGTTTTACAAGCTTAATGCAGGTTGAGGCTGGAGTTTGCTTGAAATTAACTAGGTCCAACCACCTCTTACTACTCTACCGCCATACCATATAGTACTTATATAGCTCTTCTAAATGGCCACACTGGTGGGACGAAAAGTCAGCCATCAAAGAGAGAAGCCATAATCTTTAAAATATGGGAATAATGGCGCACACTTTTGAACACTCTCTCCTGGAAGGCATTCAAAAATAATTTGTAAAAATTATTCTGACAGCAGCCTCACAATGTTTGGCCATTCAACAGTTTTGTCATCATTAAACATGTCAAAGTATTTGCGATATTTCACATGAATGCTGCACTTAAGTGTGAAACTGTATGAACTCTCACAGGGAATCATGTACTATAACTGGAAAGCTCTGATTGTCTAGTGGTTTCATGTGAAAGTTGGATTTTCACGACACTGAAACTGCACACGTCAAACTTTTAGTGTTTTAGTGTTTAAAGGACTAACTGAGGGAATTTTAATGATCTCATTTATGTGTTAGAATCATGTTCACATTTACAGGGACACTATGCACACACACACACACACACACACACACACATGCTGCTGCTTTGTGCAAACCCGTGATAGTGCTGGATTCTTTAAGTCAACTTCAGGTCTGTTTATATAAGATTGTGAGACTAAAGATGGCCTACACTCCCTCGTGCTCCCCTCTGTTCCTCCAGCGTCGGCCTCTGCAGCCATTAATCAGAGAGTGATGTACAGATGGTCCCGCTCGCCTCCTCGCACCGGCCTTGTATGGTTTCTACACCCACTCTGCATGTCAACGACGGTCAACCCGTAGATGCGTGCTCAAATGTGAGAAATGGAAACAATCTATAATGTGCATATGTAATCTAAATATTTATGGAGAGAGTAAGAGATGGCCTCTTGCTGAATTTGCATGGTATTAGAATCACACTGGGACTTCCAGTGATTTATTATGTGTGCTGAAGTTATCAGTGATTTAATCATGTGTGCATTTAAGTGTTCTACAGACTATTATTGATTTTTAAAGGTTACATCACTTCACTGATCCGGCTGGTTGATTTAAAAATCATTGTAGTACACTGCTCGTGTTTCTCTTGTTATGCTCTCAATGAGACTAGAGCTGTTGCTGAGTGTATCATTTTGTTGCTTCAGGCAGAGCATGTGGTGGTATTTTCTTTTCTGCAGCGAACAGTAGATATGTTAGTTTCATTGAGGGCTGAATAATTAGTTGAGAATATCTAGATTTGATATTGCGAACATGATTAAAATTGTAATTATTTTCTGTAAATTAAAATCAATGCCTGTATTTGTGGTTTGCATAGAATTATACATGATAAGTTGAAGCCAACTACAAGCTGTTGAGTTCCTCTCAGGATCCTCCAGTCACTTGGAGAAAAGTCAGTGTCTCTACGTAATCTTAGCTAGTTTTAGAGAAAAATAGCTCACAATTGACGCAGGGACATTGCGTCTGATTTGGGAGTGATTGATCACACCAGGTTGGACCGGGTCTGTTCCAGTGTGGGTCAGTTGGTGTTGACCGTCGGCAGATAAAGTCATTTTGAGTGTTATATGTAAAGTCTTCAGATCCAGTTGCTGCTAATCTGTCTCATAAAGATTTTTTAAAACTTGTTTGATTTTCTCCTTTTTTTGGCTTTTTCAGAGCAAATTGCACTGCATATAAACAATGCACGCTGCCAGTTGCCATCAATGTTTGTTTTGGTACAAGGACACGACAACAATTGGCGTTCTTATGGGATTTGGATGTTTGTCTTCTCGCCAGAGCTTCAGTCATTACTGACCAAACGTTCAGTGTGTTGCCTAGTGTGAAAAAAGAGCCAAATAAATGCACTATTTACTTCTGTTTGAGTAACGTTCGTTAATACCTACAGTGCCCAGCTGTTTTAAAAAATGAATTTAATGGATAAGACTGCCACAGACTGGGCAGAGAAGTCAGAAAGTATTAAGAGATGGACTAACGCAGTGTTTTGGTCTGTTTTATAGGATTTGTTGACAATTACAAAAATATAGAATAACAGAATTATTATGAACGTATTCTATAAATTATGATTACAATTGTATTGCAATTTGAAAATTGCACTCTTTTAAATATGAACTTTATTATAATAATGGTGACTCTTTCAGCCCTGCTCAAGTTCAGACAACAGCACCTCAGTGTAAACTATTCCTCTCCTAATCAACATCTGGAAAAAACTGATTGTGGCAGACGATTCTCATTTCACTGAAGTCCCCTGTCAATACTGGCACCCTTAATTACTGTGTGTGTGTGTGTGTGTGTGTGTTTCTCTTTCCGTGTGTGTGCATCGTATCTGTATCTTAAATCAGGAGCAGCATACTGTACTGTAGCTGCAGCCTTCTGTCTTTTTATCACTCATATCTCTAGATATGTTTGCAGACAACGGAGCCATATGGGCCCCATCAATCCTAAAACCCGTCCCTTTGCATGATGGAGAGTTGTTCACTGTTCGCTGTGACTTTTTCCCAACACTTTGATGAAGTCTTGCACCTGTAGCCTCAAGCTTAAACAGGCTACTTTAATGTTTCAAGAAAAAGAAGGTTGAAGGTTTTAAATGTTTGATGACTGCTTCCTCAATGAATAAAGTTATCAGCAGTGTGGCCAAATGTTTCGCCCATGATCTCCACACTTTTCTTTTCTTGGTTTCTCTGGTTCATGTTTTGAAAACCTAGCATATAATGGCTTTAAATATTAAACTAGAACTATGAAGTGAACAGTTTCATAAAGTTTAATTTACAGACATGAACGGTGTTGGAATCATCATTCATTTCTTTCTTCTTCCTCAAAGCTTTGTGGAAATAGCTAAAAGCTATTTAACACAGCTTTTCAAATTGGTTAAATCTGAGTTCCCACTAACCGCTGCGATACTGTGTACAGCATGGGAAATATGGGAAATCCCTTTATGCTGCACAAACCTCCCATGTGGTGAAACCCGTTTAAAGGTCCATGCTTTGGGTCACACAAAGATTGAAGAGAAAATGCTCTTTTCCTGCAGTTTTCAACGTGACATTAAAAGCCCTGCCAGGCGCCCCCTCTGCTCTGCTACTTTGAAATTTGGATTTGTAAAAGCCAGTTTCTAACAGCGCCGAGGTTTCAGCCGCGCACACCACACAGAGATGCGTTTGTCCCGATGTCAGGTTAAATCAGGATTGTTGCGTCTGATGTGGCCTGGACAGCTTTGTCCCTCTCTGCAGGAGACACCATCGCAGCGCAGGAAGCTTTCCCTGCCACTACAGCTGCAACTAATCATTTTTCTCAATTTTTTGTCTAGAAAATGTCAAAAAATATTAAAAAAATGCCCCTCACATCAAGTTCCCAGAGGGCGGGGGTGACTTGATTTGTCTCATATAAAAGGGGAAATTTGAAAATCCTTACATTTGAGAAACTAGAACCAGTAAATGTTTGCCATTTTTGCTTAGTAAATGATTTAAACAAATCATTATCTTAATTATTGATCAATTTTCTGTTTATCAGCTAATCGTTTCAGCACTGTTTGCCAGGCAAAGATACGCCTAGACTTGTGCATGACATTTTTTTTTGTGTATTAGTAATCTACACTGAGTTTTATGAGTATTGTCTGTAAATGTCACTGCTCTTATCTCATGAACTATGACATGATTTAGCTTTTGCTAACCTCTTTCTTTTTTTCTTTCTTTCTCTCAGCGCTCAGTCCGTGGATTTCCACTTTCTCCCACCCCGGTGTGAGAGACTTCTCCCAGCTCACCCTTGACCTGACTAGGAATGAGCTTATTGTGGGTGCCAGGTAAGAAACTGTAAATCCACTCAGCTTTTCACCCCACAGAGCACATTACTGAGAACACGATACCCTTTCTGACTCACTCATACAGTGCGGTTTTCGGATAATGATGCTTCTTAAGTGCTCTGCTGAGGCCTCGTTGGACCAAGTCAAGCTCTGGATTTGGCAGGAGGGATGAATTTGGGAGAAATACGTCATGTCACAATACTGTGTGTGTGTGTCTGTGTGTGTCTGCATGTTCTTGTGAGCTGACATGAGTTCAACTTTCGCCTGGTTTAAACCTATTAAAAACACATGCACACACAAATGCAACACCACTCAGACTTACATCACAAACAACAATGACTTGAGACTGATGGACACTTACAGTATGGCCTTTAATCAGCCTTTGACAGCAGCTAAAATGGCCTGTCTTTTTTCTGATATTTAATTTGCATTATTAAACACATTGTTTTTCTGTATAAAGGATGGTCATATTGTGCACACACTCACATATCTCCTTTTCCTCTCTCCTCAATCCAGAAACCACCTGTTCAGACTGGACCTCAGTAACATGTCGCTGATACAGGTAGGCATGCTAATGCATCTATTTCTCTTCTTTTTCTCTGCTGAGGATGAATGTTTTCTGCTGGTTTTAAAGTTATTATTTTTTGGTAATATATCACTTTTTCCCCCGTTAAACCAGGGTTTATTGACATAAGTTTCATTTAAAAAATCAAAAGTCAGAACAATTAATTGGAAAATTGTGTATTTTCAGATATTTGTTTTACTATTTGTCAAATTATATGGCAATAGTCCTCTAAATAGAGTAACACTGTAGAACATGCGTGCATGTGTGTAGGTTCAGGATAGGAGCTCAGGTTTTGGCCGGGCTTTGAATGTAGTCAGAAAAGATTGGTCAGTGCCAGCTTGTGTGAAGAAGAAAACACATCTCATTCATTCATGACAAGTTTTTAACAACTTGATGACTTCTGGTGGGCGTAAACATCATCTGAATAGATGTTTTGGGAGAAGTTTATCACAGAAATCTAACAGAAAGATTTACAAGAGCCTCAACCAGAACCCTCCACAGACAGTTGTACTGTATATTCCTGCTTTGATTAACTTTCAAACCGTGTTTTCTGACACTAGAAAGACTGTTTTTGTTAATGAGACAAACTTAGGAGCAACAAAACAGCAGGCGAGCAGTCCTTCCGTCTGGTGACTTTTGCTTTGATCCAATTCCCAGAATTTGTGAAAAGCTTCTTCACTGTCCTGTCAGTTGGACCCCATCTCTTAATTTAATTACACCAAAACTTTTAATACAAGGTTACAACCAAAGACGTTATTATTGTCTTTTTATATATTTTGTTCTTATTGTCCTTTGTCATTTGATGCTTGTTGCTTTACATTTCACTGTACATCCTGCAGTGTGCATGTGACAAATTAAAGTCTTTGAATAAATACTATTAAAATAATATGTTATAATAAAAGTCTTCTAAATGATGATGCTCTAAAGCTATAACAGTTTCTTGATCTGATTGGTGGCCATTTGTCCTCTAATTCTCATGAACTTGAAGTTACAGTATATTTCTCTTATTTAATCTACTTGCATAGCATTTCCTTTGGGTGTAAAATGGCCTCTAACATGAGCACAATATTGCTCATCAGTATGCTATGTAACAGTTTGATGAGGTGGCAAAATTCAACAAAAGACAACAACAAAATCAAATGAATTTGGTGGTTTTGAAGTCTAAAAGACGAGCACCTTGATTTTATTGACATTTTTGCAGCAAGTGCAAACTGCTGTGGTGCTTTCCTACCACATTATAACGACATCACGTCAATAAAACACAGCTGGCAGTAATGCGACATCTCCTTCCTTTGATTTTCTGTCAGTAAAGTTGAAATCTCTGTAGGCGATGCTTTGTGTCTGGTGAGCCATGATAACAGTCTAACTACAGACTTATTCTTCTATTTATTCCATACTGCCGTTAACTAGAACTACAAATGTAACGAACAGGCCTGATCAGAGATATGGCCACACCACTGGTGTGTTATAAAAGTTAATGATAGGGATATTTATTTGCAGGAGACACGTTTAAATTACATTCTGGAGAAGAACGCATATGCTGTGGAAAGAATCAACATAAATATTTTTTTTATTATCCTCCATGTTGCAGAGGATATAATTAAATTGGAGTGTATGCACATAGACACTTGCATTTCTGTGAAAGGCCTGTGGTGATGTGAGTGCTGCGCGGTAAAGTAGCTTTGGTATAGCTGGGAGTGTTAGCTCTGGGGCACAGTGTTGCCATACAGTTGCATCAGGCATCACAAATGACAAGTCCCCCCCAACTCTCTATGGGACTGTATAATCTAAACCGCTACAGAAAAGCCATCTTTATATAACCCAGAGTACAGTGCACAGTTTCCATGCTTCAAATGACTGTAGGATATCTTCTTTTTTTTCAGTTTGCCAAGGTTTTCTACTGCTGCAAGGCAAATTTAATTACATATTCTGTTCTTTTAACTCTGTAAATGTAAGTGAAGGGGACACGAGTGTAAAGCATAATAACACACTATATATGCACTAATTCAATAAAAAAAGCAGCGATACATCTTTGGTCACTGAGCAAATCCACTCTTGCTGTTGGAGCTTAGAGGACCATAGTGGTGGTTTTGCATGTTTTAGCCGATTAACTACAAATACTTTTGTGATCATGTACACTTTTCCAAAGCACTTTCCATGCAAGCACTGGTTTCAGTTGATGCCAGTGCAATATGAAAATCATCAAGACAGGAAACTTGTGAACATTTAGTGTGCTTTATTTTGTGTTTTGTTTTTTTTCTAAAAACATTTGAAAGCTAAATTCTTGGTGCTGCATTAAAGGAAACTCTGACGTTTGAGATTTGAGAATTGCAGACCTGGCAACACTCCCTCCCGTTTTGTTGTTTCTCCCGTGAAACTCCTGTAATTTGCACGGCCTTCCAACTTTATTATGACTAATCGTCATACATGGATCCATTAAGTTTTGTACGTTTGTCTGACGTCACACAAGTTGCCAGATCGTCTGTGAAACACAATCTAAACACACAATTCACACACTACATACAATTTCAACCTGCCTGTCACCGCAACCTGGCAACCCACAACCCGATTCAAGGGGTGTGTAATTGTTAGCGTTCCACCTATAAAATCTAAATACACCTGCAAATTTAAGCAGAGTTAGACTCTATATAAATAAATCTGGTTATTATTTGTTTATTTATTTATTATCCCAGCGCCCCGCTGCTGGAAAAACCTCCCGTATTTTGAAACCTAAATGTTGGCAGGGATGGAATTGGCTGTTGAAAAACAAGCAAGCAAGCTGCATTATTGGATAGGAAAAAACACATTTTTGTGGATTCTTGCATAAAAAAAGTTGCTGATTTTTCACAAATGCACAAACAAAGAAGTGTCTGTTTTAATAGTTCTTGCCTGCATCTGCATTATCACGTGACAGTAACTTTAAAATGTAACTTTCACACAAAAATAAAACAGACTAAATGTTCACTGCGATGGTGTGTGGTGATATTGTACTGAAATAGGTAGAGGGAGGTAGGAAATCAATCTAAAAATATTTGGCATGCTTTCAAGAATGGTTGGCAGACATATAAAGTATCTGTGATTTGTTAATACTAGGTTGAAGCATGTTAAGCCACCAGTACACCAGTTAATCACACTCACTGTATTTTCAGCTTTGTTTAACAGGCCTTTTCTTCACAGGCTTGTGTGACCTTTTTTTTCAATTTTCTGAATCTTTTTAAAGTAACTAGAGTAGCTTAAGAATTAAATTTGCATCATCAGTTACATTATTATTTCAAGAACAACGACCTGCATTATTTTACACCACATTTCCCCACAGGATGAAAGCACATCAGCAGACTCGACTTTGTCTGACAAAGTCCCCTTTCACCGCAGCCACAACTGAATGACATGATGTGTACAGCTGCCACCCGTGTGTCACTGCCGATATCAATGCGCCTTTTGTCTGCGTGTCCTAGTTGTCTAGTTTTGGAGGAGAGAAGTTGACTTATGAGGGTTTTCATTTGTTTTCGCCCTGGTCGTGTTGTTCTCTGCAGCTCTACAAAGCTGATCTCTTTGTCCTGAAAAAGGCATCTGCCATCTTAACATCCTCTTGACATGTAGGAAGCATACACACATACATGCACAGTGAGTGTACACACAAACACCCACAGACATGCACTCAAACATCCTACAAACTACCTAAATTCTCTAAATGTGTCTTTCTCCCTAACACACACACGCCTACACATGCATCCCCAGCTTATTGTGAGCTATAGGGATAAATGAGGTAGATCCTGCTTCACTCTGGCCAACGCGGAGGTGTCGTCCGTGATGCAAAGGCTGAAATCAATGAAAACATTATAGAAACTACCCAGTGAAGCAGAGAGGAGGGCCTGTACCCCCATGCTCATTTGCCAGTAAACACAATGTGTCCAAAGAGACGGAGGAGGGCAGCATCTTAAAATACTCCCTTTCTTTTGTTGTGTAACCGAATGGAAAACAAACCCAAATCTCCCACTTGCCAGTCCGAGCCTCTCTCTTCAACATCAAAGGCTCATTTCTCTACGGCATTTAGTTTAGATTCCTGAACCTACTGATATGTTGCTTAAATATCCAAACCAGCTGTCAGAGGATGAGGCTGTTTTCACACTGGGTTGGTTTGTTTGAGTCCAAACGTGAGTTAAAATTGTCTGCACTCCCTCGTGAACCTTTTTACCTCATCGAAGTGTAGCTCTTAACTCACACCGCCAAAAAACAATGTCAGCACTCATTTTGATGTATGTAGGAAAAGTGTAAAATGTATAGTGTAAGGACAGGTGCACTGAAGGAGTGTGATCACCTGTAGTGGCTGGAGAAGAGTAAAAAAGACCACCTTTTTTATGATAGAGGTCAATTATAACTCAATGGACTAATTAATTTCATTCAGTTAAGTGCAGATACTTATTTACTATGTTTGTTTTTTAAATGATAATTAAATCATTTTTCAAATATAAACTGAAACATGAAAGCGTCAATATCAAAACTGCACTGCAAGTAGGTTAACAACAACAAAATAAATTAGAAAAATAGAATAAAATATACAATATAGAGACTGGTCTCCACAGCCATCACTGCTGCTGAGCTGTAATCAACATCACCTCCACTCCAGCATCCACCTGTTTTATTGTATGCCGCGAGGAGTGATGAGGTCAAGATGCTAAACATGAACTTTACAGTTTGACTGGAACCAATCACAGATGGACCACCTCATTCAGGTGGATTCGGGTGTGGTTTTGTGGTCCGCATTCTGTTTCAGAAAAAAGCATTTATATGACCAGATCTGCAGCCAAACCACTCATGTATTCAGATTAATGGCGCTTTGAAATGCAGTCATGTTTACTGTTTTTATGAGTCCATTAGAAATGACCCACTGATATGTGGTATTCAGGACTTTGTGCGTGGAAATCTTCTGAAAGCTCTGAGGTGTGACGCATGGTGATGTTTTTAAAAATACTGTATTCCATGGAAGCTGCTTTTACAATTTTTTAACTCCTGTTTGCTACCTTTTCTCGTACCTAGCATGTCATGGAAATGTAGGAGACAAAATCATGACCCACTTTTGAAAAGGGAACAAGGTGAAGTTCGTTTTCATTGTCAGTCACCTTACAACGGTGCTCTCTCACCCCTTAAACCACTTAAATGCTAAGCATACTGTGTACTTTACTTCTAAAGTCAAAGATACGACCTCATTTGAAGGCAACATCAACTGCCAGTGTGAAAGTTAACTGCAGCAGCTACACTCGATAACCAAGTCGACATGTAGAAATGTACCCAGCCCTGCAAAGCATGACTGGCTTTACCTTGAAATAAAGGTCGTCCATTGAGAGTGGGTGAAAGTCATACTGACGCTATTTAGAAACGACTTGCTGATTGATTGAAAAGCAAACCAAAGAGGGTGGCCCACTCACGGTCTAGTCACAATGCTGCATTCTCTGCTCTCCCATTCATCTGTTAGGACTGGTTGGCCTGGGCTTTCCAAGTAGGCCATTATCAAGGCCTGTAACCACACACCACTGTCACCATCACCATCACCATGCCTCCCCCCTTTCAGTGTCCGCTTTCCTCTTCAGTGTGAAGCCATTAGAGGTTGTATGTGCTGGTGTGTGCGTTGTTTGTTTGTGTGTCATCCAATGGGCTGTCCAGACCAATCCGCCTCACACTTGAAGCCAAAACAACCACTGTCTGGGTGCAAGCAGAAGAGATGAAGGGCTGGATGTATTTTTCTCGCTGCATGTATATGTCTGTGTGGAGGCAGACAAGTGTGTAGATGCCAGCTTTGCAGTCTTTCAATGGCAGAGGGTTTTGAAGGCGGACCGTGCCAGAAGGGGGAGGGCCACCAAGGTGCTGATTCGAGGGCTTTTAAAGGCTCAGCCCAGGCCGTTCTGTTCAGGCACCTGGGAGAACACCTGCCACGGCCATTAGTGAGCAGGCAAGCGTAGAGGAATGAATGCATAGGCAATCAGTGGAGAAAGAGAGAGTGAGAGGAGACGGACAAGGAGAGCCGGGGATAAAGAGGTAGGCAGCAGCCGGAGAATGAAAGACAGAGAAGATAACAGGAAGAAAAGGAACGAGAAGCAGTCACCAAGAGAACAACACTGAAAATCACACATACAGAGCTGAGATGAAGACAAATGAGAAAGAAAAGGAGTGAATATGAGAGAGAGTGTGAGGAAGGTGACAAGCTTTCAGGCTGCTCCAGCTCAGAGTTTTCTCTCTGGACAACTAGTGAGCCTCTGAGTCTCTGTGGAGCCACACAAAATAGTTTCTCCGGCGTGTGCAGTACGTGCACAGGACATGTCCGTGGGGACTTCAAGTTTCTTACACATACTACCTTCCCATTGTTTTTTTGTCGAGGGAAAGCGGATTTTGACCTACCTGGGGAAATTCAATGAATAAGTAATACGAACATTTCCCTACTGCCTGGTAAAAACATCTGTGTGCAATCATCACATGACAAAGAAGAGATGATAAAAAGGGTACGAACAAAGGAAGGAAGCAAGCAAGTAAAGACGTATTGTGAACTAAATCCTGAATTAACTCAAATGATCATAATTCACTATTTTAAGGCACAAACAGGTCTTAGTTATTTTGCATAATTGCCTGAAAATATTAGAACATGATCATGCTGTTTAGTGGTTATGCATGTTCTGACAGAATTGTATTGGATATGAAATATTGTTTTTTACAATTCACATAATTCCACTTTATTACAACTTGGATTTTATTTGTAACTCTGGCAGTCAGTTGTGGAGCATAACGTTACCTCAGGCAGAGAACCAAAGTCGCACTTGCATTAGTTGATTGGCATCAGCCGCTCCATTCATCTTTCATCATCGGTGGTCCATTCATCACCTGCTTGGCTACCAGCTGACTTTTTATATCCAATCATATTCATACAGGTGTACACGGTGGCCTCTACAACCTGACACTTCTCACTCTCTACTCTGTTCATACCTTTATGCCAACAAGTCCTTCAACCTAAATGACAGAATAGGTCGTTTTCCAATGACTCCCAAAACGTGATATATAGGTGTACCGGACCTTCGTTGTCATGGTAACAACATCAACATGTGGTTAACGTTATAAAACAGTCGCAGTTTGGTTAGATTTAGGAAAAGATCGTGGTTTGGGTTAAAATAAATATGTTAGTTACGTAACTGAACATAAGTTAAAATAAGTCAACGTTGACTTTTGGTTTCACACGGGACACGAACAGCGGCCTCCTGGCTGAAAGTCCTGTTTTCCTGACCCATGCATTCATCCCGATCTCCTCCCTATGCGGACTTTGCCGTATTTTTGGGGTGAATAGTCTCTTTTATGCCAACGCATTATGGTCTAAGAATCTAAGTTATTGGTGTTGTTGACTTAAATAAGATCTTATGTTCAAATATATGTGATTGTCAATGGGGAATTAGCCTTTTTTAAATCAAATCTAACTGTGTAACAATATAAGTGGTCACTTCCCTGATAGTTGAGTATCTCTGACTCAACTAGCAGTTATGATAAGATGTACTCAACAAGTTAATTGCTGAGATTTGGGAACACGGCAACATTACTAAAAAGGGGGTTAGCCAACAGTGAAATTATTACCCATTATTACTATCTGTTGTAAACATGCATCACAGTTTACAGATGGACTTCCTGGTTCAACTTTCACCTACAGTACTTACTATAGTGTGCACACTGTTTTCCTTTGCAATAAGGGATTATTACTGACATTTCAGGTGTGCTCACTTTCAGTTTTATCTTCAAATGAAATAGTTTAGCTCATCTGGCTGAACTGCTGTTTGACTATCTGACCACTTGTGGGTTTTTTCCCCCCATCAAACTTTGTTTAATTGATGTGCCTTGTTCCCAGATTTCAGCAATTAACTCATAAGTGCAATTTTATCATAACTGATAGATAATTCATTTTAATTCAATTTGATTTACAGAAGTTATCTCAGGGCACTTTTCATATTGAGCAGGTCTACACCGTACTCTTTATAGTATTATTTACCCAACAATTCCCACCATGAGCAAGCACTAGGCGACAGTGGCAATGAAAAACTCCCTTTTAATAATATTATAATGATGGCCAAAACTATATATATATATATATATATATATATATATATATATATATATATATAAAGGACCCAAGTTGTAAAATCGGAAATATCCCTTAAAGTTGTATTTTCTATTCTGGAATATTAAAGTCAATAAACTCAATCATATACAAACCAAAAACACATATAAAGATCATTTGACTGGAGGTGTGTGAATAAAGGACGTCTTTTGTCAACGCTTTGAGATTATAATATGCGTGCAAACACAAAGTACCCTGCACTTTATCCACATCCTGTACTTCACACACACCATCACCCACCCAGCTACCTCACCGTGGTACCGCTCAGCCATCCTACTCAGGCAGAGCCGAGACTCAGATGCTGCTGCATATTCTTAGAGTTTGGCGTCTCTATCCTCCACCCTCCTTGTCTTTTCATTTTTAAACTCTTCTTTCTCTCTGTCTTTTTTTTTTTTTTTGTGGGATGTGTGCTGGTGTTTAGTGCTGGTGGTGGGCCTAACTGCAATCCACCCACATGCTCTGTCCTAGCAGCACCCACTGACAGAGCTCTTTCTCTCTGTTGTGCTGGTCGGCCTGATCTCCGCCGCAATCAGAACAGCAGGAGGAAGGTGGTGGGAGGTGTGTGTGGTGGGGGATAAAACAGAGGAGTGGGAGAGTGGTTAAAACAGTGGCGGTATAGAGAAGCTGAAGGAGGGAAAGGAGAGCTGAAGCAAGAGCTCCGTTTCTGTCATCTGTCTCTCTGATTGTTTATTTTTATTTTTATTGGGATGCAGATCTGCCAGATGTGCCATGAGCAACTCCACTGCTGTCAAGCAAAAAAAAAAAGAAAAAAGAAATAACAGCAACTTTTGATGAGCAAACTTTTCATGTCTTAGATGGGAATGAATTCACAGCAGTCTCCGTCTTTCTTTTGCCTTCTTCCTTTTCTCTCACCTTCTTTTGTGGTTTCAAAGTAATAGAAAATAACACAAGCAGGGCCCTGTTTGGATGGCTCTGTCTTTCTTCTGCATGTTGCAAGGTAGTAACAGGAGATAGAATATTGATTTGTCTCCCGCTAACATATTTGTACAAGACCACGGAGCTACAGAATTGTACGTATTGTCTTTGTCTTTGGCTGGATTGCTTTTTTCCTTGGGTTTTTGTGAGTCACAGTAGTCAGTGTTGCCCTTAGTTGCCGTAGTTTTTTTCTTTAGTCAGACATGCCAAGAAATGTCTTCACACACTGCTGCTCGAAGCCCATTCCTCACATATGTACACATGCATTCACATAATTACTGCAACTATAAATTATCTCTCCCTCTTTCTGTCTTTTCTCCTTTTTCTTCACATGCACTCACAGATGTGCAGTTAGTTGACGAGGTCACTGCATCAAAGGCTCCATTATGTGAGAAGATGGTGAAGAATGTAACTCGTGGTATCAGCCTCTCAGTCGGCACGGGGTCACGGACCTTACATTTCACTGAGCTTAAGTACCAGCATTGACAGAGATGGGGATTGAAATAAGGGTTAGAGTAAGAATGGGAAGGAGGTGTACTACAGGTAGAAATATGCCCGAGTTAAAGGGATATATTAGAATATCCTGCTCTTTGCTGACATTTTTGTAGAAATAGAATTCATGCATTTTGTACTCTGCTCAGGTAACTACAAAAACAGCATGTTCTGTTAAATTAAAAAAGCAGAATAGGAAGTGCAAAGATGAATATATCGTAGGTTTAAAAGAATAATCACTAAATAGAAGGATATATGCAAATTACTCATGTTTTTAGTATCAAACACTAACCCCCTGCAGGCTCGAGAGGTGGCTCTGAAGAGTTTGTCGCTTGCTGAGGGAGGACACCAGCTGTAGTCAGCTTGGATGCACAGCGGTGGGTTGGATGGATTCCAACGGCGACAAAGCTTCACGCCAAAAAAACGTATTAAAATGTCCATAAATCTCAAACCACTTCTGCAGCATAACCCTTTTCTCAGCTGTTTGTTCATACGCTCAGTGTGTTCCAACACCCATGTCTTTGCCAATATATGGCTAAATATGCAGCTTTTGTTTTCTGCAAGTGTGGTTAGTTGTTTATTTTTGTTGCATGTGACAAGAAGTGTATTATACTCAAAAGACAGTTTTTCTGTTGAGTATTCCTTTAAAAAGTCGACCTGTGATTAAGGTTAATTGAAAACTGTGAAAACAACTAGCTAGCTAATAGTTTGCTATCCAACATATTTAATTGGTGCAGATGCAGTTTATGACAAGCGATCTACTGTAATGAACAAATCCCCCAAAGTCCCAAAAGGTTATATATATATATATTTTTTATCTTGTGTGTACATGTTCTGTAATGCTGATAGAGAACGAACAAACTTTTGAATTTAATTTAAAATGGAGCAAGTGAGTGAAATCAGATAAGGAAGATAAAAGTGAATGAAAGGATATTAACACAGCAGAAAAACATAAAGTAGGCTCACATTAAACAAATAAAACATACATGTAAGAGAAAGATAAAGACAAGCCCAAGTAAAACAAATATCTTGATATTAAGAAAACAACAGTGTGAGGAAAAAGTAGAAATTGTGAACTCTTTCAAAATAAAGGTCTTGCTAGAAACTGACTTCACATTAAGCAGAGTGTGGACAGTTGAATCAAGTGGATAGTTAAAATGTGCACCTGCACCAAAAAGCTTTTTAATGACAGCAACAGGAGGAAATACAATACAGTTTGTTCCTCCCTTTAGCAATACGTGCAAAGTGTGGAGAAGTAAAGAACGAGGTCTTTGTCAGTGCATCAGATAATCCTGCATAGATAAGACAGCAGCAACATGGAGGTGGAATGTAAACACCATATTACTGTCTGGATCTCCGTATATCTGTGTCCATCCACCCACCTGCCTTAACCCACCCCTCCACTATCCCCACTCTTACTTTTTATCGCATCTTCCACCATTGCGTATTCTCTAAATCCCATCTACTGCAAAAATCTCAAGGCCTCTCTCTGCGACATTTCACCTCAGGAGAACATTATATTTGCCCTTTATGTGGAACTGCTGGTGCATTTCTATCACGTTTATTCCTCCATTGAATCTTTTTCTCTGTGCCCATTCATTGTGTGGCTCCGCTGGTTTTGCATCGTATGAAACAATCAGGTTGTACATCAACATGCAGACCTTTACTCCAAACAGAATTATAAGCACTTACAGTTACAGATGATAATGGACGTACATGCCATAGAGGATGCACATTCATCCAAACCAGTGTCTCCTGTCACTGTAAAACCAAGACGTGGTGGCAGAGGACTGGAAAACGTGCAGGACAAGCGAAAAAAGTTCAGCTTGACTTGATTTTTGTCTCTTTAAGCTCCAAAACACACGTATCCTCCCTCTGATCCCGTAGGTGTGCTGCTGTTGAATTGCAGTCTTCCATGTGGCGGAGCACAGTCAAGCGTTTCCCTCTGATTGGTTTGCCCTTTTTGTAAATGCATTTGGGGTAATGGGGTTGTGGAAAGGGACGACTTTCCTTGCTTTTTTTTGCGTTTTCACTCAAATTACAGTTCTTTTGTTATATCCAGTTCCAACAGCCATTATCCCTCACATGAACAGAGCAAGACTTACTTGCTCTTGAGGTCACCTCTACTTTATTGTGTCCTTATTTTTCAAGTGGAAGACTTTTCTTTTTGTTTGTTGTTACTTTTCTTGCTGAGAACATGTCAGGAGTTCGGAGACAGGAGTGGTCCCCTGTGTGTATGGGGCCTGGGATTTGTCCTTGACGTGGTGTTTGTTTTTGGGGTTGTTTGAGTTGAGCCGTGGTCTCTGGCTCCCACAGCCAGCTGATGATGAGCAGCCCCCAGGTGGCTGTCCCGCTGTCCGACATGATGGTCTGTCTCTTCAGAGCTAAAGACCTCTTTACCAGATGCGAGGCTGGGACACAGGCTGACAGTGGTACTCAAGCAAAACTGCCCTGTGGTGTTCCTCTGTAAACTTTGTTTTTAACGTTCAGAAAAGAAGAAGTGAAAGTAATAAGATGTCTTTTTGTTTCTCTTACTGAGCAGTTTTACCTTTTTGATGTATTTTATTTTTATGGTCAGTAATTTAACTTATTTATGCTATATTTTGGCTAATGTGTGTACTTCATTAATCTGATTAACGCACATTTTTACTTTGTTGGCATCATAAAACCACTCTGCCACATTTCATTCACCAAATCCTATTTAGAGTTGCAAAGTTGGGGGAGTCGCTGGTTCTGGGAAGTGTTTTTCTCCATTCTGTGTTCCCATTTCAAATTTTTCTTTCAACAATATTCTACAACAGAGAAACACATCATATAGGTTTACGTTAGGACCACCACTTTTAATTATTTCAGCTTTATTTCTGAGAAATCGTGTTTTATCCGTCATTTTGGCATGGCGGACGGCTTCATAGTTTAGGGTTTGTACAAAGTCTTGAAAGTTTGGAAAATGCTTAATTTCATCCTATTTGTTTGTTGTCTCCTGTCATTTCTAGGAATAATTTAGATGAGACAATACAGGCTTCAAGAGTGTGGACATTTTTGGTTTAGCTACCTTGAAAGTGCTTAAAAAGTGCTTGAATTTTACTCTCTCTTACCAAAGTTGACCCCAAAATTAAAAGTGACCTGTTTCAACCTGCAGATTATAAAATCAGTTTCTCAACAAATTAAATGGGACTTTCACCTCTGGAAGCAGGGCAACCCGAAATAGTTTTATGGAATGCATTTAATTGGATTTATTAGAGAATGAATGTGTGTCTTGATATATATTAATATCTGAAATTTTTTATTAAAATTGCAATATTGATTTCAACCGTATTGCCCACCCCTACAACACGCATTATTAACATGAGTGATCAGATGATCAGACAAGTTAAAATAAATCAAACCAAAGTGTTTAAAACTGAAACCAAACATTAAAGCAGCGGGCCTGCCTGTTGAAATCATTCTTTGCACTGAAATCTGACAGTAACATGTTGTGTTTCTGGGTGAAGTAGAACCAGTAGGTCCGTCAAGAGGAAAGTTACTGCCGGGTAGAACAGCTGGTTTAACTGTTTGCTGTCGTTTGGTCCCAGCGTGCATCGTGTCCCTGCGGTGGACCGAGGTCAGGAGAGCAGAGCTGACCTGAAGGATCGCAAGGTCAAGTGTCACTGTTTGCTCCTTAAACAGGAAATGCCTTGTGCAAACTCCCTCGTCAACAGAGATTGTTGGGAACGTCCCAATACACCAGAAGAAAAATAAATGCATCTGTTTGTGTAGGTGTTTTCTTCGGGACAGGAGGAATTGGCATTTGGTTATGCTGAAGACACACTGACCCTTTCTCAGGATGGTAGTATTAGTGTAAAGTGGGGCATGTATTATATATATCTTTATGATTTCTCGTCTACATTATGCATGCCACATACAGCTACCGTCCTCACAGTGCTATAGGGCAGAGAGGAATCATGGAGGAAGCAGAGGATCAAAATGAATGAAAGGCCACGGGACGGACTTTAAGCTGACCCTCTCAGATATTCATACCCTTCATTCGCCCACAGTATCAAGCTCCTCTCTCTTGCCTTGAGTTTGATGAGTCGTGGCTGATTTCATTCACACTCTTCATTAATTTCTGTGCTGCAGTTTGGCCGGAGATTTAATTATTCATGCGGTCTTCGTCAGAGTGGAGGGATAATCTGTGAGCTACAGAGCTGAGAGCAAGGGGAGGCTACTGGTCACCCTGTAATTAGCTGCGGCTTGGCCGGCCGGCTGGGGAAGAGTAACGATCTCTAATGGGCATACAGAATGTTTGGGCAGCGGTACCTGCATGTATACATAAGGCTCGTCATTGTTTTTGATTTTTACAAAGTGGTTTTCGCTTGGATTTATGTCCCCACACGCCAGAAAGTTGCTGTGTTTGCTGCTGGTTCTATTCTGTCATAAAGAAATATATGCATGGTATACTTGCAACAACACATAAGGGCACAGATTTGCTGTATTGTTATGAGACTTTTTAAACTTGTAAATATTTATCGGCCTCATAAATCCAGTATCAGTGGGGCTATATTATGTACATACATAGACAAAAAACAAATTGGAAAAGCGGAATGAAACACAAGCTGCAAACCCTAAAAAACAACAGACAGATCTGTTGTCTCATGTCTTCTGTTAAAAGCTGCACCTGAACACACCACTACAGATTACAAGACTACAACTGTACCACAGACATGCATCTATGTTCTGCACCTGCATGACTAGGAAGTAGTTTGTATTTGTAATCCATGAACAAAAACGGAAAGACAAATAAACATGAGCAGATTTTCATTACACAGTGAGTCTGTTTAAAAAGTCTCATAGAATATATTTGATTACAAATTTTTTTTAAATGGTATCCTGGCTCCTTAAATTTAAGTTTTGCTTTGCCGTGGTGTTGTCATCCTGTGGTCTTTGGGTTGTAGAAGAAGAAAAGGCAGAGAAAAGCAAAATGCACTAAATGGGTGAAATCACTGATTCACTAGGCTGAACAGCCAATCAGCTTTCTCACACTGACTTCCTCCGTCATCTACAGATGATTTTTGAGCACACACGGCAGAAAAGCGCCCGGTGACCACCTGTCTGCTTGGTGTGTCAGTCATTCAAGAGAAAGCTGCTGATTATGCACCAGAGTCCCTCAATGTAATAATATATTTTTAAAGGGTTAAACTACAGAGCATTGGTGCAATGTTTTTAATTTTTACATGAGTTTTTATATTTAAAATAAGCAGTGATAAATGTTCTTTAATTATGAGCCCTATATATATACACTATGTGCTTTAATTCCTTGTTAGTGTGCACATTCATCTGTATTCTGTGCATCTTTGTCCGTACGTGTGTGGGTGCACACAGTACAGTAAGTGTTTGAGGAAGAGAAGGAATAATCCACTGTGCTGGTTGGTTGGTCATGGAGAGACTGTCTGCTTTCACCTGTCAGCCTCCCTAATGTGGAATTACAGTGAGTGGGAGGCAGCAGCAGGGTGAGTGGGCAACCACATGCAGGCTGTTAGCACACACTGAACCATACAATGTATTCAACTCAACACTTCTACATCAGAGGAGGAGAAAACAGCTTCCTGTTCCCAGCTGTGATCGCTTGAATCCGTTTTGTTGTAAAATACCCACAACTGTGACTGTAAAACAGTTATTTTATATATTGATTCTCTTAAAAATCATCACTCATAGAAGCATATTTCTATATTTCCTGCATATTTCTAAGAATCATATTCAACTCTGTATGTAGTTACTATAGGATTTACATAGACATTTCATTCTCTTTTTTGTCTTGTAAAGCAGTCTGAAAAGCTCTACAATCCTTTATAAGGCACACAGTAGAATGTTTTACTTCTTTGCTTCTTTCACAGTTACCACGGAGGACAGTAAGTCCATGTAAGAATTTTATAACAAAGATTTTATTCACTTTATTATTTCGCTTATTTGAAGTAAAACTTCTTTTTCTATACGGAACAAACTGTTTAGAGCACCAAGTATCACAAAATGTCAAGTATTAAAGTTGGGACTGAATGCTTTTAATAGATATTTCCTGGTTTAATTCACAATTGTGTTAATTTATACTGTATACTTAGTCTTGTGGGGCTGTCAAAATGATTTATTTGTAAAATGTAGCTTATTTTATTTAATGATTTGTGTGTGTTACTAGCAATAGCAAAATAAAAGGTATCAAAGAAATGCTGACATACGCAGGGTCAGCTGCCCTGTCTCCCTTTCATCTGCTCCTCTGGCCTCCTGCACTTCTTTAAATATCCAGAACTTGTAATTCCCCACCTGTCCACCAGATGCCCTCAGAGTCTCCCACCCTCTGCAGGTCACCTGATCCTGCTCCTCTCTGCACACTTGTCCCTCATTCTCTCATCAAGCTCCAGTGTGTGTTTACTGGTTTTGCCACATTGTCTGTGTTGTGTCTTGTGCCCTGGTGTTTCAACCCTTCTTGCATGTATGTATCCTATTCTTGTTTTAGACCTACTGCCCTTTGATTCAACCTTAGCTCTACCTGTCTGCATGTGGATCCTCTTCCCTGTTGCCCATACCTGAGCTTTGACAGATGGGTATTGTTAGAAAATATTAGATATTGGTGCAGCATAGATACCTTCCAGTAGTGACACCAAAGAAGTACTTTTGTTTGAGAAATATAAATAGGTTTTTCTACCTTTTTTTATTTTCACTAAACCAAATCCAAACATCTCTGTGCATCAGCGTTTAGTGTTTTTATTTACTTTACCTAAGATTACCTAACTGTGATTTAGATTAGTAGAAGAATATGCAGACCAACAAGAAGACTGCCCAAACGTGATGTTGTCAATTTGGCGCTATGGACACATTTTGCTGTCTGTAGCTGGGAACAAAAAGCAAAATTTTCTAATAATACCCAGCCTTAGTGTGAAATTTAACAATTTTCAAGAGGGCAGACAGGCATAATTGTTGAAGTGGACTCTGTAATTTAAACTACACTGGACACGTAGTGCTTTAGGGTGAAATATTTGTCTGAATGCTGCTTTTCACAGTTGAAGACCAGCTGAAAAATGGTTCAAGTTGTCTGGAGTGTTTGTAGCACTGTGTTCATGGCTGAATGACTACAGTATCTGCTGTTTGCCGTTCATCTCTCCTGTATTCCTCAACAGTGTGAACATTTAGTCAGGACTTCTAGAAATGGTCCGATGTGTGCTGAACTGCAGACACACACACTCTCAGACTGCTTCCCTCCATGTCTGCAGCAGTGTGTAGATGAAGGTGTAGGTTAGTGACCTCTTCCTGCACTGATTCAGTCTGTCAGAATATGGTGTTTGACAGGGAGAGGTGTGTGTGTGTGTGTGTGTGTGTGTGTGTGTGTGTGTGTGTGTATGTGTGTGTGTGTGAGTGAGAGAGAGAGAGAGAAAGAAACACAAAGGAGAGGATGTGGGTGTGTCCACGGATCAGTGTGAGAGACAACGAGCAGCGAGACAAAGGGTTGTTGAAAGTCATGTTTTATCCATCTGTGGTTTTGTATGTGGCTTTGGAAACACTATATGTGTGTTTGTAACAGTGTTTATTTATGTAATTATGTATTTGTTTATTCAGTCATTCATTCTATATTTGCATTTTGCCAGTGAATGACCAGTTCCTCCATATAGGGGTGAAAATGGCATGAAAGTTGCTCGTTGAATGCTTGGTTCTGGCACAATTTTATATTTTATATTTACCATGACAGCAACTTAAAAAAAATAAAGATATAAAGACTCGACTCGGGCCAATGCAGGCATTTTGTTTAGTTTTGGATCAGTGTCAACTCTACGAAGCCCCATATCTGTTTCCAGTACTGTACGTCTGATATTGCGCTTCATTAAAATTTGGCAGCGTTGTGAGTGTGGGAAATACAAATGAACACAGAGCTAACAAAGTAAATTAAGAGCAGAAATCACAGCAAAGAATTTGAAAAGATGAAGGTTGTGATGAGACGTTTTGCACCCATTTCAGCGTCATTTAACACGTGTAACGCACCTCTAACATTCTGCTGTTTTACATTGGTTCAAAACTGTGTTTTAGTATTGTGTTCGTGCTGGGGTTGATGAAATCCTGTCCAAACCTGCCTGCACAACATTTGCATACTGATACTCAGTATTGAAGGGCTGATTTTCCCCTGATTTTATTGGAAGACACTTGTGATGACACTGCATATTCAGCTCCCCAAAAAACACGTTCCCCCAAGCTACGCAGACAGTTTTCTCCAATAAAAAACAGATTTTCAAGATCTTTGCCAAAATACCATCCTGGCCAAACTTTTACCTCTGGAAGGGCACTGCACGTCTGACTACAGTTCTCAACACTGTTCACTCCCTCAGTTGGCCAGCAAGTTGTTTCCTGCAGGGCATAGCGTGCATGCAGTTTAATGCTCACAGCCTCAAACTCACACTTCCTATATGTAGGAATACATGTGATGTAGTGTCTGAAAGCATTTGAAGTTACAGAAAATATCCAAAAATGAAAAATAACAATTGATTTTTACTATTTTTCTCACAGAAGTGCAGACGCCAGGATGTGACAATTGGATGCAAATTAAATCAAGATGACCAGGAAAACAACAAAGTCTTTTTTTATTAGATTACTTTGTCATTTTCACCTTTATTGGACGGTTAGTAGTGAAGAGGCAGACAGGAAACAGGGGGAGGGAGAGAGGGGTATGACACAGGTCTCCAGCCGGAATCAGTTGTGTGGCATGCGTTGTAACCATTCGGCTACCCGGGCGCTCAAGACAACAAAGCCTTGTGATGCTGGTTGCTATGGCAACACACATGACAAAAAAACATGGCTCACAGTGTAAAGGTAAGAGAGGCATCCAACAGACACAACACTTATTTTTTCCCCCAACAAACCAAAAATGAGAATCTGCATTCAGATTACTACAGAGCAGCTTCACCGAGTTCAACCCAATAAGAAACAAATGAAAGGTTTGTTTGTGCTGACGGATAATCAATAACCTGGATATCAATACACAAATTGGCTTAACAGCCCCCAAAAATCAAACAATCTCTTCATTGCACTCGATATATGTGTACCGGTGGACAAGTTAAGGATGTGGACAGGCTGTTTAAGTATGTGCGTCCCAACAGCTGTAACAATAACACATCTTATTGTTACAGCTGTAACAAATATATCGCTGCCATTTCACAATTAAGTTCCACAAAATTCCTACAGCGCTGCGGTGCCGCCTCCTGCACTAAATTGTGTACCAGCTCAGTATGCCGCTGCTCTGTATGCAGGTCTGGCTGAAAGTGCTGCACACAAATGTCATTTTTCTTTGTCACTAGGAAGACGCTCCGTGGTGAAAAAATCCTCTACATGCACACGTTTCTCCTGTAAAAGTCCTGCACTTTTCGAAACTTCACAGAAGTCAGGAAGTCACCTTCTGTCGTCGCTAATTAAACTAATGACTCAGGAGATGCCCAGTTGAGCGCTGTGTTCCCTATTTGGACCTATTTTTCTGTGTGAAGAAATGCTGCCAAACTTTGTATTTAAAACCCAGCACTCAAAACAGGAAATGAAGATAATTAAATTTGAGTAAAGAAACAACATGGGTTTCTAAAAGCAGATTGCAGGACAACATACATAATCAACACCTATTAAAAAAAGACACAAAATCACGAGTTTCCTGAACCCTTAACATCTTAAATTCTTTGTCAAAGCAGGAGATAGTTTGACTTTCTTAAAGGGCCGCAGAGAGTAAGAGTGTGAAGTTGAAGTGGTGAAAAGGCGTTTTCCCTTTGACACCAGTGCTGTCGGTTCAAATGCCGTTGCACACCTGTAGTCAGTCTTGATGCAGATATTGTAATAATTAGAATAATGGTGGAAATAAATGATCAAAACCGAACATAATCTGGGGTTTTCAGAACCATCTAATATCAACAAGTGGGTTAGACAGGAACATGGTGCGTCACTGGTTTCCCACCTGTGAACACTGACAGTGGTGTCTCTGCGTTCCTTCTCTGCACCACCTGGGCATCGATTTGTGCCAAAATTGGCCATATTGTCAAGTTGTAAGTGTGTCTGTGTGCGAGTGTGTTTGTATACGTGCTGGGTTGCTGCTTAAAGTAGCAGATTACGTAGATGGAGAGAACGAGGCAGAGTGATGGAAAAGGGGGGCTCACACTGAGGAGTGAAGGGCTGGAAATAAGAGGGGTGAATCAACAGTCTGTAAGTGTGGGATGCTTTGAAGCGAGGACACCTTGATACAGTAGATGGATGAGCTCTCTGTCAGTGAGGTGGTGGGTAAATATGCACATTTCTTTCCCCTGTTTTTTCCCTGTTTCAATGGTGAGGTAACATTTAGAGGAAAAGCCTGCAGTGAAGATTAGCACGGTGACTGAGGAAGAAAACATAAGGAGCCTAAGAGGAGATAGTTTATGAGACACTGCGGACATACAGAATATTTTCCCCTTCCTAAGGATATCTCTCAATTTTGCAATCTGCAAATTACCGGCTTACATGAATTATAAATAAACCTTTTATATGTTTTTATGCCCCAGAGCATGTTGAGAGTTCCTCTTAAATGTCCTAACTGAAGAAATTATTCACTATCAATGCAAGAGATATTAGACTGATATTTGTTCATATATTTTGGTCTTTAAATGCTATTCTACTGCATTTACATTATGTTAGCTTTACATATTAAGTACCTTGACTGTTACTTAATATAGGCTATTATTCAGATTCTTAACTTTTTAGGCCATGTTAAAGAAATTGTCTTCTATTTTTCATATTTTTCTAGACTAAACTCACGCCAGTAAGGTCTAACCCCATTGCACTGGCATACAAATCTAACTTGACTTTAACAAGTGCCAGACAGCTCCTATTCAAACAACCATTACTCCCCTGACACACTTATTTACAATATTTATGAGTTATAATTAGTTGTCACACATGATGTTAGCAGTGTGTCAGTGAGAGGCAGCCTTATCAACACAGCGCCACATTTCAGGAACGATCACATTTGCAGCCGCCGCTGCTCGCAGACTCTCTTTACTTCATTAGTGTTTCCCGCTCTCCATCTCTCTTTTTTTTCTCTCCCTCTTTCTCGTAAAATAGAATTCATTTTCGAGCCCAGACACCATCTTTCTGCAGTGATGTATCCTCTTTCCTGCTACTAATTGTATCTTTTTTTTGCTATTTTATTTGCCCATAAAAAATTCATGTTTTTCCCCCCATCTTCCCCCGCTTCAAGAAAGATGCCGGGGGCAAGATATTCTTATTGTGTCTAAGGAGTGGCGAAATGGGGAGAAATGGAGTGTCAGGCTCCGGTTTGGAGGGGGAATTAATGGCAGGGAGAGCACATGGTTGTTGGCCTTGCTAATAGATGGAAATGGACTCTAACATGCATCTGAGGCTACAGGCACAA
Source organism: Macquaria ambigua (assembly GCA_008360985.2). Classification (NCBI taxonomy): domain Eukaryota; kingdom Metazoa; phylum Chordata; class Actinopteri; order Centrarchiformes; family Percichthyidae; genus Macquaria; species Macquaria ambigua. Next base: position 8,510 of record VMKM01000625.1, on the reverse strand, counting down.
ATAATAAACAGGCTTTGTGGCCTTGGGCCTATTCAAGCATGAAAAATGGCTGTAACTCGATGTCTCAAGAGAGGCAGACGACTCTTTAATTGTCTGGTATTTTGTGCTTCAGGGACGATGATTTAAATTACATTTCATGCGCTTTTTTTATTGTTTCTTCCATATTTATGCTAGGTTTTTGTCTATAAAATCTACAAATTTGATACTGATATTTATACACAGACTGTCCTCACCAGGAAAATAGCAGTATTGGTTGTTTGTTCAAATGCCCAAAACATCAGCCTGTCACAAGGACCTCCAGAGGCTGCAAAAATGATGACGGTCTCTCAGAACCAAAGGCGGAAGTTCTGATGTTGTTATAGTTTGACATTTTGAGAAATACTCTTAGTCGCTTTCTTGCAGAGAGTTAGATGGGAAGATCATTATGTCTGTACGGTAAATATGAAGCTAACAGCCAGTTAGCTTAGCTTAGCATAAAGACTAACCCCCTGTAAAATGGCAGTTTGTCGTTTCTACACTTCAGTTTTTGTACGGATTAAACAACATATAAAGTGTTAATTAGTGAGCCAGGCTAGCTGTTTTCTACTGTTTCCAGTCTTTGTGCTAAGCTAAGTGGCTGCTGGCGACAGCTTCATATTTACTGTACAGACATGTCATCTCATCTAACTCTCAGCAAGAAAGCAAATAAGCGTAAGCGCTTAAACCGAACCTTAACGAGAGCAGGTCAAAATGGGTCATTTTGGAGATCAATGACAAAAAGTAAAGATGATTTGTTGCAGTTTTTTAACTATATTTTAGTTTCAGCTTATAATATAATCATTATAATCATTTTTTTCTCATTAAATTTGATGTTTTTTTCCTTCACTTTTTTAACAAAATTTTATTTCATTTGGTTGTATATTTTTCATAATTCAGCAGAAGTTGGACTGCGACAGTGAGTGAACCTGCACACTGACTGTGCTGTAATTATATTGTAATGTAATAATGTAATTGTAATGTAGATGTAATTAATTATACAGAAAATGAGAACCTCAATATCAACACGGAATGTGTGAAAACATATTTTCCCTCTTCGTCTCTTACCTTTCTTTATGTTGTTGATTTGTTGTTAACAAGAACATTTTTCAGTGAAAAAATAAACACTGCATCCTGCCCACACAGTACACAGCTTTAATTCATCCTGTTGATGGCAGTCAGGCCATTCAGGCGTCGGTACAGAGTGAAGGTATTTGAGGGAGAGGATGTAGAGGCGGAATTGGTATTCTCACAGGCTCTGTGTGAGTGTGGCTTTGTTCCAAAGTGGTGTGAAGAAGAAGAGATGGACAGAGGGGGGGGAGGGGGGGCACTTTCTGGTGAAGGTCAGAGGGTTAAGCCGATGGGGATCCTTGGAGACGGGACCCTGCCGAAAAGATGGTAATGCCCCAAGCCATGATTCATCGCAAAGGCATCCATCACCCTGTGTGTGTGTGTGTGTGTGTGTGTGTTTACACAATGACGTCATCCCATCAGTCCCCAGGCTGTCGGGGGCTGACAGGCAGGGGCTGTGGAGGAGCAGTGTTTTCATTTCAACAGGCAAAGTGATGGACTGCCGCGGAGGGGGCGGGGCTGCTCTCTGAATGGCAGGTGCCACGCTGTTCGCTGTGCTCATGGGAAGTGGATTTGAACTTGTCTGCATCTCGTTTGGCGGCAGCGCGAGCAGCGTGGCTAGACAGTCGAGCTCCCGCAGAGCACATTAGCTACTTTTGGTATTTTTATTTCTTCGTCTACTTCACGTTCAGTGTCTGGAGCTCAAGTTTCATTTTAATCACAGTTTACTTTATATAGATGTCCCCTGCTGCCGTCTCTCTCCTCGGTACAGTCTGAAGCAGGTTAATTGAAGGGAGCTCCTGTGAGAGACAGGGAGATGAGCTGTAACTATCAATATGAGCCAGAGCCCACTTAGCAGTGCTCTACCAGCTGCAGGAGCTAAACATAGCTTTATAACGCTAATGAATTTGTCTCATTCTCTGCCTCTTACCTGTGCTTACATGTGGTTGTAGAATACAGAGGTTTTGTCTGGTTTTATGCTAGTTTAGCTTGGCTGAAGCTGCTCTAATCAATATTGTATTATTGATAGAATTATCTCTGGACTCTGCAGTTCCCCTCAGCTCTGTGGAGCGTTTTAGCGTCTTTCAGCGCTTTTGGTTTCATGGCCCACATGGCTTTACTGTTTTGGTTCGCCCTCACCGCTCTCATCAACCTGGTTTCCAGCTGCAGCAACAAAATTAGCGACCATAGTGAACATCTAAAAGCTGAAGAACCAGACATTTCCCTTTTTTAGGATTTGGTGGAGACAAAAAAAAGACCTATAGGAGAATGAATGTTGAACTTGCTTACATCAGGTGACTAAACATGACTCTACACGTATGCTGATGTTGCTCAGTGTCGGCGGGATCACGTCAACGTTATGTCTTTATAATATGTCAGTGTTGTGGTTCAGCTTGTTGCGCTGTCCACAAAGTAGCCACAAAAATCAGTTACGCAGGTTAAAAGATGCATTAATTGATATTTTTGGCCACCGGGGGGCAGAAAAAGTCCAAAACAATCTGACAGACACACAGTCCTAACATATAATCACTTACACAGTTGTTTTGGCTAATATACAGTTGCCTTGGAAACAAGTTTCTGTCCACCTGATGAATATAAGTCTCCTTCAGCTCTGATTTGGTCTCCATAATCTCTTGAGAAAAATAAGAAGCTTTTTAGCTGCTAAATGTTTCTTCACCAGCTAGTCGCTAACTTTGTCTGTCTGTCGTTTTGTGCTGGGCAGGTAGTGTACACTGGGTGTGTGTGTTGATTAGTGGAGCTAATTATCTCAAACAATCAAACATGGCATCGTAAATGTGAAAGATTATTTCCTCTGCAGTGTTTTGGCAGCACAAACTGTTCTGGCAGTATGAACAATCAAAACACAATCACACACTCATGAATGTCAATGAATATAAGCTTCGTATAAAAGCAATATAAGAAATCCCAGGACAGTGTGCAGATGTTTGACTAGCTCATTAGGCTGTGGCCATTACTGTTCAGTCTGGTGTTTTCGCTCATTAGCAAGAATTTATGCAGAGGCTAATCATCCAAAATCATAAACTTCAAGCATAGTCGATATACTCCATGATCTGTGAAATAAGAGATCTATTTATACACTTTAAACAGAAAGGAGCACTCAGCGAATTTTAACTTGACATTTTGTCCCCAGAAAGATTTTGCCGGTTCTCTTAAGTTCTCATTAAATGTGCTTATACTGTTTTATTTCCATTTAAATTCCTAAAGAGCTATATTCTCTGCACCGAGGATCAAAAAAAAAAAAATGTGATTAACTCAAAACTATATTTTCCCAGCAGAATTCCTCACTGAGTCTTGGGGCTATACAGTGTTTAGTCCCTTCTCCTGAGCTTTAATTAAAGCAAAATGAGGATCCAAAAAAAGCACGAGTGATATCACTGCAGGACAAATCCACACCAGAAAATGAAATTGTCCAAGAGTGCATGTAGGTGATAGTGAATCAGCCTTAGTTTTGTTTTTCCCCCTGAAGTTTACTGTTTGTTTGAGTCCTCCATTTGGCTCCTGAAATACTGACCCAGTTTAGTGTTGACTCTTGGTTGGCCTCAGTTGGCGGGCTGCACCGAATGTTGGGTCACAACTTTGTCCCACTGGCCGATTGTCCTGGGAAAGCGATTCATAAGAACTAGATAATTATCTGCTGTGGGTCCTCTTGTGCATGACAATAATCCCTTTGGGAGAGGAGAGAAAAAAAATAAAGCCAAACACACAGAAAGATGGAGAATCAGATAGATTGACGTTATATAATAGCAGACTTTTTTTTAACTTTTAGACATTTAGGCAACCTTCCTACTTGGGCAGTGAGATCAGAGAAGAGGAGGAGATGGAGGAGGATGAGTAAAATGAGGCCAGTGACAAACAACAGGGGGTCCTCTGGCACTTTGCACACATACTGTTCATGCCAAAAGAGGGACATCTCTCAACCCTCTTAACAAGAGCCAGTGCAGCTCTGGTGGCCAAGCAGCATGTGTGTGTGCACATGCATTAGTGTGTTTGCAGTGCAGTCGTGCAAGTGCTGCCGCCTGCATCCATAATTAAGCCCCAGACACAACCATCAACAGGAATATAATTGGCCGGTAGGAGTGAAAGGGGGAGGGGGGTGGCGGAGCGGAGGCGAGTGCTGCAAACTTTTCGAGCGAGAGATAGAGAGGGGAAGAAAGAAGAAGAAGAAGATGGAGAGAAAGCCATTTACATGCTAATGCCGTCCTCAGCCCTTCAACTGCCTCGTTGGGTACCTTGCCCGCTACCCTCGAATAAGCTCTTGGCTGGCAAACCGGTCGCCATGTTTACACAATAAACAAACAGCAATGAGGTTAAAGTCTTTTCATGCATCTTTTTGTGCGTGCCTACAGTATTAGCAACAGTCATCTGTTGCGTAACTGTTTTGTAACGTCTGAAGGACTCAGCTGACTGCTTTTCGGCCTCTTTGTCATCCCTGGGCTTTTTCTTGTTTTTGTTTCCTAGGCGACAGAATGGGCACCGGACGAGGAAACCAGGAGGTCCTGTCAGAGCAAAGGCAAAACAGAGGTAACCCCGATCCCGCCCCCAATTACTACACTTCATGTCAGTGCTGCCTGGCTTACAGAGAGGCCATCTTGATATCTTCTGGCTGTTGTGGCGAGGTCCTTATGGGCCTCATGGGAGGGCTCTGTACAGAACAGCTATTTCAGACCCTTCAATCAAGAGTTGTTTTTCTTGCAGTGAAGAGAGAGGGCAAAAGGAATGGAAGGAAAATGCGCACAAGAGAGCCTAGGGCAAGATAGTGAGACACACAAAAGGACTTCCTTTCAAATATGTCTGATAACCAACGCTGCGATCAGCTGTCTTATTTCGATTATTTTGTGAGAACTGATGGCAACATCATTGTTATCTCCCACAGTTCCTATAGAGCGAAGGCTGATGCCTAATACACAAAACAGACAATCAATTCTCTGCAAAACCTGCGTCACTGCAATTACCTCAGTCCTTTTGCCACAACACAAAGCACCACCATTTACAAAAAATGATACTAACATAAAACGTTTCATTACCAATAAATCTATTTCACGCCTTTTGTTAAAGCAGATTTGACTCTCTTTACTGAAACACATACTTGACTTATTGTAGAGTCTCTGTCGATGTCACAAATAGGCTTCCATTCAGTTGCAAACGAGTATTCTTATTTTTGAACAATGGAGCGAAAGCTGCAGACACTGAATTGCTTTGGTTTGGTTGCATGCCAGTCTGATACCAGAGGACTTGGCCCATTGTTCTTCTCAGCAAAACGTCAAAGAATATTTAGCCTGCTACCTCAGCTTTTCTCTGCTCTGCTGTAACTTTTTTTGAAAGCTTTCTTCTTCACTCACTTCTCTGCAGATTGAATGTCAGAACTACATCAGAGTTCTGCTGGTGAACAAGACTGAGGTCATGACATGTGGAACCAATGCTTTCCAGCCGCTATGTATTACCAGAGAGGTACAGATAAGTGTGTGTTTGTGTGTGTAGTTTTGTAGAAATTCAGTGAAAACACTGTCGACTTAACCTGCTACTCCACCTGTCTCTCCCCTTTTTCTCTCCGTCTCTGTATCGCTCTGTTTTTTCATCCATCGCAGGTGGGCAACATGAGCAGCGTGCTGGAGCGGGTGAATGGCGTGGCACGCTGCCCATACGACCCTCGTCACAACTCCACGGCGGTGGTGACAGAGAGCGGAGAGCTGTATGCCGCCACCGTCATCGACTTCTCTGGCCGTGACCCCGTCATATACCGCAGCCTGGGCGGCATGCCACCTCTCCGGACGGCACAGTACAACTCCAAATGGCTCAATGGTACAGTAACTACCACATATGATGTTCGGTGGCTCATACTGAGAAGCTAATTGAGTATCATTTATTTTAGTGATTATTAATGATTTTTTTTATTACAACAGAACAAAGTACATATACATACATACATACATACATACATACATAGATGTACATACATGTCAAGTACTATATGTAATTGTAATACAAATTGATATCATTCTACACCCGTTTTCTTTTTTTTAATTAATTACTTCGTGCTAAAGCAGGAAATAACAGGAAAAACCAAATAATATTGAGTTATGATATCACAGAATAAATCATAACTCGGGATCCCAGGTTTTTGATATTGTCAGGTTCTCCCTTTTATTTATATCCGAGCTTTTAGCTCTACCTTTCATAATGATCTTTTCCTGCAAATAATAATGTTTGAGAAATAAAATGAAGTAGCTCAAAGCCAGCTTTTTTGAAGTATGAAATATATAAACAGTGTTCAATAACATATTTTGTTCATCTTGAAAACCCCAAATAATATTGAGGGCTAATAATGATTATTTTCATTACCAATTAATGGTGGTTATTTTTTCAATTAATTGGTTAACCATTTGATCTATATCTAATATGTCAAAAATTTGTGAAAAACAGCCATCACAAGTTCCCAGAGCCCAAGGTGACACTTTCAAAGTGCTCGTTTTGTCCGAGCAACAATCCAAAACTCAAAGGTATTCAATTCACAGTTATATAAAACAGAGAAAAGCAGCAAATCCTCACACTGGAGAAGCTCAAACCAGCACATACTTGGCTTTCTTGCTCGGTAATAACGATTAATTTATTATTAAAATTGTAGATTATTTATAATTGATTGACTGAAGTTCATTTGAGAGCATTTAAAACACAGTTCTGTGAAATTCGCAGAAATACTAATGAAATTATCCCTTTACTGGTTTGAGTTACAGCTTTGTTTAGTGTTTCACAGGGTCAGTGTTGAGAAATCTAATCTAATAGGATTAGTAATCTGATCGGGTCTAAACACTCGTTGGATTTCTAAATTATCCACACAAGGTTAAATTGTAGAGTAAAGACAATCTCTGAAAATGTCTGCTGTGACTTTAAACATTTTCTTAGGCCTGCCTGGAGTGGCAGATGGGCCAAGTGTGCACTTTTGCTTCCAACACAATCGCCTCTTTTGTTACAGCCAAGATAGATCAATCCGACAGGGGTGTTTTCAAAGGATTACAAAGACTGTTTGGATTTGAAGTTGTGTGTGCAACACGCAGTACAGGTTAGGCATAGGAATTGGTAGGGATTTATGGAATGGCGGTGAACATGAAATGCTGTCAATCCTGCTGGTGTCGGTGTCAATAATCTCCCTGCTGCTGACGCTGTGCCTTTTCCTCTGAGCACGCCGCAGCAGAAATCCATTCACACACATCCTGACTCCAGCAGAAATGTAGATGGACCGTCCACTGGAAGAGGCTGTCATGTACCGCCTTTGATGTGCAGAAACGGTTAGATTACTGGATTCATGGAGGTGTATAGAAAAGGGAAGTGGGAGGAGTTTTAGGCATCAATTGTTCTGGAAGGAAAGGTCAAATTCATTTTCTGCGTCATAGACAATGTTAGGCGACTGACACTTGGAGCTCTTTTTAAGGCTTGGATGGACATGAAACTCTTCTGGTTGAATTATCTGTACAAAACATGAGCAACTGTGTTAGAAAATATCTGGCTCTTTCATAAAGACAGTCAAAGGTACAAGCCTGTGGACATCAAAACTCAGGGAATGAAGTCAGTTACGATTCTCCTGTTGCATTTTGATTAAAAACACCCAATCACAGAGCCTAATATTCTGTTGTGTGTGCCGCTAACACTGAGCTGAAGCTAACAGTTATGCTCTAGGAGGCCGAGGGGCAGGTATGGACAGAGTTCTGATTGAGACCTAAAACCAGAACTACTAAATCTGAACCCCGAACTTTGACCAGAGGCTATATTTTTGCTTTATTTCATCTTTTGTTGATAGTTGGTCAGACTAATGATACACTCTTTCCCTCTTCCCTTTGGGCATTGTGTATCGTATCTACGTCCAACACATGACACGCATGGTCACAGTCAGAGAGAGACAGAGAGAAATTTCTCAATAAATAACATTTAAAAATAATAATCAAATTGCTTGTGAGCCCGAAGCTTTATCTAACAAAATGATCAAAGAGCAGATCTCTGAGAAACAAGGTGATGATGAATCCATTAAACGTTTAGTCTACAAAATGCCCATCGCAATTTCCCAAGTCCAAGGTGACGTCTTCACATTCCTTGTTTTGTCCGACCAACAGTTCAAAACCCAAAGATATTCGATGTCCAATTATATATAGCAGCAAATCCTCACATTGGAGAAGCTGGAACCAACAAATGCTTGACATTTTCTGCTTGATCGATTAAGCCATCATCAGAGGGGATGATGATTAATTTTCTTTCATATGACTAATGCATTAATCAACTAATCACCAGCAAGTGTAACAAACAAGTATTCTCATATGTCAGGCCGGCTGTATTATGATGAGGAGTAGGTTGTGAAAGATTTGGACTGTAGAGAGGCGGCCAGAATAAAGGAGAGACAGGATTGGAGAAGTCGG